>JASPKZ010002184.1:0-33308 GCA_030220185.1 Diploptera punctata | reverse complement strand
AATAAAATGAATTCCAACCAGATGTGTGCCCTGCCTACATAATTGAAGTAACAATGAAAATGCATGATTACTGTTTCGATGGGAATAAGTGACTGAGGAAATGTATTGATTTCCTTTCCCAAAAAAATGTAAAAATGCCTTAAAAAAATTTGATGAAAAGTTGAGGTAATTTTAACTCAAAATTACCATATTTACAATAGAAACAATACTTTAGTCATTGTTCAAATGAATAGCCATCTTATCCTTTGGGATGCCAGATTATCCAATAAACTTTTAAAAACTAATATATGTATAGACACTAACTACTTTTCCCATTTTCTAACTATAAAACAAAATAGAATTATATACCTAGTACAAGACCTTAATATGAGTGAATAAATATTAAAAAGAAAGCAATTTTGATCGTGGAAATGTGTAGTATCATGTTATCAGTC
This sequence comes from Diploptera punctata, assembly GCA_030220185.1. Taxonomy (NCBI): domain Eukaryota; kingdom Metazoa; phylum Arthropoda; class Insecta; order Blattodea; family Blaberidae; genus Diploptera; species Diploptera punctata. The sequence continues at coordinate 32,874 of JASPKZ010002184.1, read as the reverse complement.
CCTAACGTACACCTTGCATAGAATAGATGACTAACAGAAACTACCTTCAATACAGTATCATGTCCACAGAAAAAAATACATTAAATTCACAATTTAATAATTTTGGATTTTAAGGACACTCTCAGTAGTCTGTTAATCAAGGGTTTTACATATGTTAAACTTCAGTTAAAAAAACTTTAGGTGTCCAGACATTTCCCCATCTTTGCCTTTATTTAAAAGAGTATCTTTCCTTACTGAACCTGAAGAATTAACATATGTTTCTTCTTATAAATCTCAGCCAAGTTTTTTTTTTTCCCCGATATGTTATTTTAATTTATCACTTATACTAAGGAAAAATTATACTTGGAATAAACATTGAAATAACGCTTACTGACTATAAAGTATGTTAGAATTCCTTTAAAGTCTTCTTAAGAATAAGCAGCCAAAGCGTGTGGATTGAAGGCTATGTGGCCCGTGGTCTCTACTGATATTTCTTCCATAACTTTTCTCCCTCAACTGCGGAGGGCAGGTGCTCTAGGTGATGTTACCTTGTAGTATACTTTTGCTGTGAATTAGTCTACCTACAAGGTAACATCACCTTAGAAGCACTCTCGCCACGTAAGATGCCCTCCACAGTTGAGAGAGAAACACCCAGCTACATAGCCAGAATCTTTTAACAATCATGATTACCAGTCGCAAAAAGCCTGCATTCCACACGCTATTTTTCCACATGTTGTATTAGTCTTTTCTCTGGTAACTAAAACTAGAGAGCTTGTGTTCACATCCCCAGTTTTGGCCGAAATTTTTCCTTACAAATATTAATTTGTCCTTCATCAATGTAGTAACAAATTTAAAAAAACAAAACAATGAAAGAAGGTTCATTTCTTTCTTTGGTTATCACACAGGAATTGTATAGAGACAGAAAAATTATTTAAATTTAAATGCCTAAGTGTTTTCGTGAATTAGAGCCTTGAATGAAAACCCAGAGATCTTGGGTTTAAAATACGTTTAATCTCTTAATTTTTTTAAACTTAAGATTTTGCATAGTGAGATACCTGAGATCTCAGGTACAGGGCTGATAGGTGTGGTCAAAATGGGACTTTTAAAATTACACTGGTCAACATGATTTTTGTCTAATGAGTACCAAATAGTTTTACTAGGAATGGAGGGATGGCAGTTGGTGTTATCGTGTTTTCAAATAGTTATAATATTATTTTTGGTCTGGACATCTTTACCATCAATATTAATGTTGATATTTTGGTGTCTTGTACAATGTTTCAAAACACTTTTCTTTTTTATCGTCGCTTTCCGACTGGTTTTTTTATTTATGTTGGCATTATGTTTCACCACCTGATGTCGATGTCAGCTCCATCCTGTGGTTGGCCAAAGAACCTCCCACAGGTCCCCCTCCATCGGAATATCAAATTTCACTAACTCTGTTTCTGTTCTTCTGAATATAAATTTTTTTCCCAAATAGTCCCCGTTCTTTTTTGTCTGTGTCCACTGTTTTAATAATTTAGAGTGTCTGACTTTATATTATGTTTTTCAGACCAAACTTAGCAGCTCACTGCTATTTTTCAATTTCTTTCTCCAGTTTTAATATTTCTTATGTGTTCTTTGGTTCTAATTTTTAGGTTTTCTTTTTGTATTTCCCTATATATATCTCTTTCACAACCCATGCATTCAATTTGATATAATCCCTGACTTTTTATTTTAATCAGTTTTTCATTTTTTGGTTTGGTTTTTTATATTAGTTTATATTTCAACTGTAAGTTATTTTTTGGTGCTAATTTATATTAAACTTTCTCAATATATTTTGATTTATTATGTACCTCCTGGGTGATAGTGATTTCCTATGAGGGTTTTTTCATAGGTGGTTCTGCTTTTCAAGATTACTACTTTCTTTTTTTATCATTTTTTGTTTTTTTTATACTTTTTTCATCCTTTTATGGTACCATTTTTTTCATCAAACCCATTTTCCCCTCCTTGCGACTTTGATTATGTGTTTTTCTCATGTTTGAAATCTTCTTCGTTTAAAAAAGGGTAAGTTTACCAATCCTAATGAATAACTATTAAATTGCTGCTGAATTTATGGCCAATTTGTATTGACCCCTCTGATTTTAATAAAATTTTTTCCGTATGAGGTTTCTTTCCTATGAATCCTGATTCAATTTTTCTTTTTTTCTTTTCTTTTTCTTTTTTTCTTCGTTTTCTTTCGACCAATTTAAGATCCACAAACAGGTATTTGTTTATTGTCTTCTATTTCTTTGGGTGATTTAATGTTTGTATCTGTAAAATTTAAGTAGTTTTTAGAGAGGGAATTTTCTACATGGTTTTCTTTAACAATACAATTTAATATCATCAACAATATCTACTCTACGCTACTCTCTCCAAAATTTTTTAAACAATTTGTGGGATGTGCTTTAGTGTTTTACATTCAATGTCAAATTTGTATGTAAATTGAATGTAAAATCACTAATGCACACCCACAATGTTTAAATTTTGGAGTAGATATGTGAATTAATATAATTTGTATTGTTTAAAGAAAAACATGTATAAATTCCCTAAAAACTATTAAATTTCAGAGTCAAACTTAAATTCACCAAAGAAATAGAGACAATAAACAAATACCTTTTTTGGAGCTTAAATTGGTCAGAACGACGAAAAGAAAAATTGAATTCAAGATTCATAGGAAAGAAACTCATACGGGAAAATTTTATAAATCCAACAGGGTTCATCCAATTGGACATAATTAGGGCAGCATTTAATAGTTTTAACTCATATATTGGTAAACTTACCCTTAAACAATAAGATTTCAACATGAGAAAAAACACCATAATCAAAGTAGCAAGAGAAAGGTTTTGGATGAAAAATGGTACATAAAAGAATATAAAATCAATAAAAACCAATAATGCTAAACAGAAGTAATCTTGAAAAAAAAACCACCTATGCGAAATATAGGAAAGTCACATATCACCCCTTGGTACATAATAATTTCAAAATATATTGAGATTTAATATTAAATTAGCACAAAAAATAACTACAGTTTAAATAAACTAATAAAAACCAACAAAATGAAAAACAGGACTGATAAAAATAAAACGTCAGGAATATACAAATTGAATGCATGTTTTGTGAAAAGATATATTATGGAAAACAAAAAGAAACCTAAAAATTGAACCAAAGAACACATAAGAAATAATTAAAAATGGAGAATTGAAAAATCTGTAGTTGCTGCGGCATGTTTGGTCTGAAAAACATAATATAAATTCAGACACTAAATTTATTAAAACGTTAGAAAATACAAAAGAGCTGACCTTTGGGAAAAAATTTTATATTCCAAGAACAGAAACAAGAGTTATGAATTTGAATATTCCGATTGGAGGGTGACCTTGTTTGGAGGTTCTTGGCCAACCACAGATGGATCTGACCTCGACATCCATGTGGTGGCAACCTAATGCAACATACATAAAAACCAGGCGGAAAGCTGACGATAAAAACAGAAGTGTTTTGAACATGTCCAGAACAAATCAACTTAATTTGAGGTAAGATTGTCCGACCAAAAATAATATAATTAAAATAACCTCACAATAAAACTTCCTAAAATTAAATATTTCAAATTGTATTCGGAATTTCCTCCTCAGCCACAGTTTTCTTTTATTTCATTTCAATTAATGGCTTTAAAAATTAGTTTTAATAATCGTTTTTTTGTCCATTTGTCCATTGTAAAATAAAACCAAAAATGGCCTAACTCAAATGGATTTCAGCTATTAAAAAGAGATATCACGGCAATGGAGTCCTAATAGCTAGCCATTTATTGTTGGACAATCAAGAGGGATGCTCCACGGCGACATATAGGAGAAAATCGTCATTTCTTACACCTAAGGTAAGTCCGAATGTTCGAATATGTGTTGTTACAACTTAGAAAATATTTAAAGTGTTTTGAAATTATACATTTCTTTCTCCCCGGAAACCTTGCGTGATGGGAAAAAAAACACCGTATCAAGTTGAATTCAGGAGAAAAAATACTTGAGATCATATATTTTCCTTTGCTGAGACAAAAAAGTTTCTTTTTTGTTACTCTCAGTGTATAAATCTACTCACTTATCAGTTATCATGCATTAAATATTCAAAGATATTCAATATAAATTTACGCTTTTAACAATCCTAACTGATAATGTGCAGTGTAAGATTCATGCATTTGAGAAAATGTTTATAAAATAAAATAAAATTATATTTACAGTGGTGCTGTTTGTAATTCTTTCCTTTTGGCCAGACAGCTGGATCCAGAACTGAGACAAGGTAAAGGAAGGGAATCAATCATGCCTTCCACCATTACATCTACACAGTATTCTTTCTGCTGACATCTACTCATTGCTATACCGTCTGATCGAAAACAACTGCAGTGTTATCCAAATTTCAACTCTCAACTGCCAAAAAGTCAGGGTGGTGGGATTGGTTCGTTACACAACTTTACTGGTTAAAACAATACAGAAGCTAAAATGATATTTTGAAATTCCTGAGGATTTTTATATTTGATCCAGAGGTTTCATTGATCGACCAACGAGGGAAGTAAGAGCAGTTCTCCTGACCAACATAACTTCCGTTGACTAGATAGTACTGAAAATGAAACCAACCACCTTAGTTTTTTAATTCTGGTTACATAGAGGAGAATTAGTCTGTCTGTAAGCCCTGTTGCCCTTAACCGAAGATTTATGTGCTCATCTCCCTATAGAGGAAGGAATTTGAACCATACTAATTAGTTACAACACTTGTTTTTTCGTCTAGATGTCCTTGAGTGGGTTCCGTGGTCGCGTCCACCTCATACTGACATCATCTAGGAAACCCCATGTATAGGGGTAGTACTAGGACGGGAAAATGTGGTACTTTTGCTTAGTGCCTTCATTTAGGCTTAAGGTCTTTTAAAGCATGAAAATTTTCCAACTCAGGCCCACCGACTAAAGTCCCTCCTGAGGGGACTTTCTCCTTGGATTTTTCCATCCTAAAAATCCATCGACCTGGCCGGGTTTTGGAACCCACGCGCCCTCGGGACCAGAGGCAAGGGCATAACCACTAGTCTAATACCCGCCAGCCGATTTTAGAAGATTATAAAATTAAAATAAAATCAATATAATGAAAGACGCCACTATGAAGTGTAAACTATATCCAAACTAAAATGGGAAAAAAAGAATTGACCAACAGAACACAAATTTTCAAGACATGATGGGGAATAACTTAGTTAATATTGAGTGGATAACATATTTTTAATAACTCACCTCATACAAATTTCAAATTTCTTCGTTGAGACCATTGGTTTCAAATGTGGTTCATCTTAAGTCCATGCCTCCAACCTGTTCCACTGCAATAAACAAAAAATTTGTTTGAAACCAAATGTCTAAAGAAATTTGAAATTGTATGAGGTGAGTTACTAAAAATATGTTCTTCAATCAATATGATAATGTAAGTATAATTCCCAAATATTTCTTCTTAATATAGGAGCCAGCCATTTTGCAAAGATAGAGCAAAGGCTTCAAAAGCATTTGGTGGGCGGGAATATACAACGTATATAGAGAAGATTTGCATTTATAGATCGGTACTTGCTCAGGTAGATCAAATGGGAGAGCACTTGGACTAGAAAAAACAAGGGTCCCGGGTTCAAGTCCCAGTCTGAGCATATAATTTTTGTCTTTAAATATGAGATAACCTCATAATGTTTACTCCCCAACATAATAACTCCAGAGCATTAGATACATACCATAATTTGGAAGATTAAAGCATGGATGACAGAGAGAGAGCACGCTTACTTACGTACTCACTGGCACTATCGAACCCGTAGTTCATGGCCGCGCGGATATAAGCTCTCCATACATCCCTATCCCGAGCTAATGCTTTCCAATCATTTCCTGTATAATCTACTTCCCTCAAATCATAGTTATGTGTGTTCTCCCCACACTCATTCTGGTCTACAACACAGGGCGTTTTTCCTACCTGCTGCCATTTCCTACAAGAGTTTCCATGCACATCTTTCATTCCCCCATAACGTGCAACATCCTCCTGCCCTCGCAGTCTATACGAGACATTAACTGTTCTTATTATATATGGCTTCCTATAAAGACCATGTAGTTCATTGTTATGTAGTCTTCCTCCATTCACCTGTCTGTTCTAACTCTCTTTGGTCCAAAAATTTTCCTAAGAACTTTACTCTCAAATACTCATAATCTCCATTTCCTCCCTTAAAGAAGAGTCCATGTTTCGCACCCATATAATATAACTGGTAGAAGAATAGTTTTTATATATTTTCAGCTATAACGTTTTTTGAAAGGAGTTGGGACACAAACACCATCTGCATGCAAATATATAGCATGCATTTCCAGAATTGAGCCGATGTTTAATTTCTTTGTGCAGCTCTCATTCCTATTTGTGATTATTGTCCTAAGTATTTGAATTCAGCCACTTCCTCAAAATTTCCCTCATTTGTCATTAGCTGTCCATTTCCATTATATACTGAATGAATTCTATGTGTGACCATCTATTTAGTTTACTGATATTACATTCCAGTCCTAATCTCTTAGTATTCACTCAATAGTGTGTGCGTGTTGGCCTTTAGTATCGCCTCTCGCTATCGGCCAGAAGTACTACATCATCCAGCATAAAATAACAGCTTATTATACCATTCAGTTGTAAGCCTTCCTCATTCTCTAAAGATTTAATGGAATGCTCTAGTACAAAATTAAATAGTAGAGAGAGATAGTGCATCTCCTTGCTTTCAACCCATTCTGGATTTCAAAAGTGTCTGAAACTGTTTGCCTACACGCACCCTACTCTTTGAGCCATTTAGACACATTTGTATAAGTCTAACTACTTTTTAGGAATTCCGAACTCCAGCAGGATACTATATAACTTCTCCCTCTTAATTGAATCATATGCTTTTTTGAAGTCTACATATAGTTTGATGTACAGTACCATTTATTCCCATTTCTTTTCTAAAATCTGTCTTATACTAAAAATCTGATCTGTTGTAGACCTGTTTCTTCGAAATGCACATTGATTATCTCCTAGAATGTCATCAATATAGGGAGTAAGTCTGCTTACTAAATATTTGTTTGAATTTTGTACGAAGTTGAAAGTAATGAGATGCCCCTGTAGTTGTTGCAATCAGTTTTTATCTCCTTTCTTATAAATTGATACGATAATTGATTCTTTCCATTCATCTGGAAGAGCTTCTTTTTTTCCCCAAATCATACTAAGCAACCAGCGTATCTTGTCCATCCAATTTTTCCCCTCTCCCCCCTGATTTTATCAGTTCTTTCTGCTGGGATCTCATCTGAACCTGATGCTTTATAATACATCTTCAAATTTATCTATCGCCATTTCAACCTCTAATGCACTTGGCTCTGCGACTAGCATTTCTGCTGTCTGTAACTTATCCTCCTCAATGTCCTGTTCTGTATGTACATTTATAGGTGATTAAAGTAACTTTTCCATCTATTTAATATACTCCTGGAGTCTGCAATCATATCCCCATTATCATTCCGAATTATGTTTGTTCTAAGCCTGAAACCCTTTCTTCTCTTATACTAATTCCCTGATATAATTCTCTAATGTTCCTATTTTTTTTGCATTCATTTCAAGATCATTAATCTTCTCTCACAGAGATGACAGCTATTATCTGTAATTGAAACTGGAAACTGGCAGCATTTTATCAAGCACAATGTAAACTTTTACAGGTATTTTCCACAGAATGTTTAAATTACATGAAATATATCCAGTATGCAGATGTAAATAGAATAAATGTTCAGAAAATTTTGTTTCCCTCAGTTTCAGGTGGCAGCCTATTTTTGGATCAATACAGTAGACATTTTTCATATTCGTCACAACTATACAATGTATAATATACCTACATTACTTTACTTCATTAATATTTAATGGGAAAGGCTACTGTCTTTAACAGGGAGGAGACCCTTTAATTCCTTCCATCGAAGGCTTAATGGAACCGACCTGGACAGTAACCTAGTGTCCAATCCCTCACATTCTCGTGGTGCAGCTGTTAGTAATCATGCTTATGCATGGGAAGGACTACTCACCAATAAGCACTGGTCAGCTTGGTGAGTTTTTCTTTTTTTTGACAGAATTGGTATTATACTTCTTACTTTTCCACACAAATTCCCTCTTTCAACTTTTCTATCCAGTCTCCCTTGACTGACCTCTTGTTTGTTTTCTAACCCTGATGGTATTAGAGTATTCGAGACCTAGGGGTTCATTTCTCCTTCCTTCCTAGTAGGTACTTTCTCTCTATGAGTGACGTAACCACCACTACTACTCCAGCACTTCTGCTAAATATTGGAGCGAATCATTTCATTATCAACTGCTCGACATTGGATACTTAAACTCCTCGCTTGAGCAGCTAAGTAAGAAATGTTATCTACTTCTCGCTAAATACAAGAGATAAAAGACACTCAGAATTTGAAATATAGTATTCTGTTAATAGAATTCAGTGTCTGCATTATAAATATTAATTAGGACTATTATTAACTTCATTGCAACCAATTACCTACCGTTATCTTAATGAATTGACATTTTCATCATGAGTAAGCAGTATCTAATAGTATTTTTAATTAGTAGGGGTTGATTTCTATGTAATAATACCCTATGAAATATATATAGCAAAAACCTAAAAACAAATATGTAACTTCAAAACTGCACAAAAATGTTAAAATTATTTTAAAAATATTTTTATATAACTTGAAAGGTAAAAAAAAAAAATTACACAAATTGCACACATAAATACAGCATATCCAATCTGATTAGAGTACAATCCTAAAGTTATGCATGTCACAAAACACAATAAGTCATAAGATATATTGTCTGTGATCGGAAAGTATTGTGTAAACAATTATTCAATATTGCACGTATATATTATGGATGGTATGCATTAAAATAAGCACTTGACATAGTATGTTAATTCCATGATGTGACGGGGCTACCAGCCGGCAGCTGACCTCATATCCACATCTGTTTATCAGAGACGTGAACCAACCTTATTGGGGTCACCCAGCCATTACTGCTGTTTTCTTCACTACTTAATGTAGCTACCCAAATTCCTTCACAATGCTGGAATAGCAACCAGTGCTATACTGGCCAGCTGACCTCATATCCACATCTGTTTATCAGAGAGGTGAACCAACCTTATAGGGGTCACCCAGCCATTACTGCTAGTTTCTTCACTACTTAAGTAGCTACCCAAATTCCTTCACAATGCTGGATAGACACCAGTGCTATACTGGCCAGCTGACCTCATATCCACATCTGTTTATCAGAGAGGTGAACCAACCTTATAGGGGTCACCCAGCCATTACTGCTAGTTTCTTCACTACTTAATGTAGCTACCCAAATTCCTTCACAATGCTGGATAGACACCAGTGCTATACTGGCCAAATTCTATGAAAAAATGTCTTATCCCTTGGAGATTTGAACCAATGCACATGCTGTAGCTCTACATAACATCAACATGGTTCCAGTAGCTTAACTTTGTCAACATTTGAAGCTGTCACATGATATACATTAAAAATGTAATTACATAGAATTGCAGACTCTACTAATGAGCAATGGAGAGCCAGGCAGCATCTTAATCCTGGGTTTGAGCACATTATGTTCAATATCAGGCAATCTGACAACAACCAGGATTGTAACAAATTTCATCAGATTTAGGGCAGAAGTTTGTATTGTTGTGAAGAACTTACAGCCCATACAATACTAATTGTTAGTTATAAACAATAAAACATAATTCAAGAGCAGACCCTAATATGTTATAGGCATTTCTTTCCAGCTTCATGGAATTAGGCCTGTGTACCTGGCTTCTACATTAAGAATGTCGTGCACTTCTATATTCTCTTGGCTTGTAGTTCATCAGGTTATTTTGTAAATCTACGTACTGGTACTAATTTTTCTAAAGCTTGTTTATTCCTTCTATGAGATTAAACATATTCACTTCTATGATGATCTTGAAGAAGATTTTTGGGCTGTAGGCCGTGGTCGTGAGGCTTGTAGTTCCCCGGCATTTCGCCAGAGACTGCGTCTGGCATCCACAAGGGTTGTCTTGAGACTGGCAATTCTGTCCACTGTCTGTCCTATTTATACATTCACCAAGATGTGTTCGTAAGTTGTATCTGCCTTCTGATTGGTCAGCGTTAGGGACTTCCATTGCTCCAATGGATTGCTTTTTGATGGTCTAGTCGACTGTACGTTATATCTGCCCTTCTGATTGGTCAGCGGTAGGGCCTTCTATGGTCCACTGAGATTGCTGTTTGATAGTCTCGTCGACTGTGCTTGTAGAGGTTTAAATTTTGCGTTTTTAGAGCCGGTATCCATACTTTGTTGACTTTTAATGATTCTTCTTTTCTGTTGAAACTGTTTTTATGTTTGAATATTTCAATGGCTTCTCGTTGTAGATGGGTAAAATAGTGTGTGCAGTTAGATAATACGTCTGTATTCTGGTATTGTACCCGAAAATCTTCTTCAAGACCATCATAGCAACTCCGGCCGTGAAAGTCTACATGAATACAATATTCACTTCTGTACTTACATCTTTTTTTACCAGCATGGTAAAACCTACTAAAGAATGTAACAACTTCATTTTAGAAAATAATTTATTTTTTAAAAAATTCTACTTAAGACAGAGTATTTCCCATCACTTTTCTTTCTTTATAGTGATCTCTACACTTATATAAGTTAATTTTGCTGATACCAAAGCCTGAAGCTATACACAATACTCAGTTTGGAAGTGAGGCAGACTTATCATATAAATGTAGTTTTCTCAATATTGACAAGTAGCATCACTAGGAGAAATTCAATCGTAAAAGACACCTCATTTCATATTTTGCTCTCTCATTGTTGAACATCTCAACTCTAATCAGTCACATTCGAACCAAAGTTGTTCACTGAAACATGTTCCGGGTGAAAAAAACAAAATATGGGGTGAGGTGTCTATTATACAACCTGACTTGAACCCACCTACACTATGCATAAAGAACACTAGAGAGAGGGAGATGGTAGACATACCAATGCGGTATTACCATATCTGCTTAAGCTACTCAGGGTGGGAAACTGTCACATGTATTACCAATATTACTCAGACAGCTACTGAGTGAGTTTGAGTGATTTTTGCAACATAGATTTCATTACGTATTTATGAGAAGTTCTACTGACAGTTTTCAAACCTAATATAAATAAAAAAAATTATTGATCAACAAGTCCGCTCCAATGCTCTCTCTTGAATGCATTCAAGGAAGAAATGAAGAAACTGTTCTTGTGGCAATACTGACAGGGGTTTGTTCTATTGGCTGTGAAGGTTACATACCCTGTCAAAGGGATTGGTGGCTCACAAAGTGAGAGATAGATCACCTATTTTCTAGCGTTTTACTTGAAGTTGTTAGGCTGTAGTGTAACTAGTGTTAAATTGTCTGATTAAAATATGGTATCTTGCCAAAACAAGTTAACATTTTTTGTTTCTAATTTTAAAATATAAAAAAAAACCCACCGTCGGTATCTCTATCTTGACGTGGTGGTGGGGCTTGTGAGTCCTAATGACTCCATGAATTATGCAGGTGGTAGTGTAACTACTGATAAATTGGAACAAACTAGCAAACGAAAAAGGAACACGAGATGGAAGAAAAATAAAATGAAACTTGGATGCTAGAGCGATTAATGGGAAAGAGCTCATAACAGAGAATTGAAGAAATATAAAATAAAGATCTGTGCAATCTCCGAGATGAAGAAAAAGGAAAATCGATTACACAAATACAAGACTACATATACATAAACAGTGGAGTAAACAAATCCAAGCGTGCCAGAGAAGGTGTTGGTATTCTGATACATTAAAGTTTGAAAGATAAAATAATTATATATCAGAATGAATAGTTAAAGTAAAATTCCAAAATGCACCTAAATATTTCACTATCATCAGCATTTATGCACCAGAGGAAGGTAAAACCAATAGAATAAATAGAAAAAATTTACAATACCCTTCAAGAAAATGTAGAGAAAATCAATGACAAAGAAAACATCATAATAGCAGATTTTAATGCAAGAATTGGGAACATGTCTCTACCTGGAATAACACACAAATATAATGAAGAAACTAGAAACAAAAATGGTGAACGATTGTTGCAATTTTGCGCAGAACTGGAATGAGAATTAATAATACATTCTTTCCTCATAAGGTTCAGCAAAAGATAACTTTTCAAAACTCTCGTGGTCAATCTTCAACAATTGATTATATACTTACAAACAGAAACATAAAACCGGACACCAGAGTCTTTCCTTCCGCTGAGAACGGAAGTGATCACAACTTTATGGTAAGCCAATTCAGATTTAACATCCAATTAAGAAACAAACAAAAGCAGAAAGACAAGAACATATCAAAAACAAATGAAAAATTCAAAGTAGAGTCATTTATTGATACAACAAAACTACTCTATCAGAACAGATTAAACGACAAGTTAACAGAGATGGAAAACTGTGAAGAAATTGTTGAAGATAAATGGAACATGCTCAAAAACTGCTATAGCTGACGCAGCAAAAGAATCATAGGTACAAAGAAATTCTGAACTGAAACATGTCCGATGTTGGACTCCTTGGTTTAATGAAGAGATAAAGAACTGATAGAAAACAAGAGAAAACTACACAGGAGATATTTACAGATAAGGAATGAAAATGATTACGATGAATTCAAAAAAATTAGAAACCAAGTAGTATCAGCAATTAGGAAATCAAAACAAGAATTTTGGGACATATACTCTCATGAACTGGAATTTGATTTCTATGGTATGCAGAAACAAATATGGTGGTTCATCAGGAACCAGAGAAAAGATATAAACGAATATGTAAATTTATGCAATATATCAATAGAAGAATGGGAAAACTACTTTAAAGAAATTTACTCAGAACAAAGAACCCACATCTAGAGAAAACTACAAATAAAGATACATTTCAGATAAGCAAGGAAGAATTTGAAAAACAAGTAAAAAAATTGAGAAACAGAAAATCAGTGGGTATAGATAACATACAGAATTAATTAATTAAATATGGAGGAGAAAAATTACATGAAGAAATTTACAATTTATTGAACACCATATGCAATAGTTGGACAATACCCAATGATTGGAAAAAAAGTATTACAATCCCAATTTTGAAAAAGGGAGATAAAAACAAACCAGAAAACTAAAGAGGAATCTATTATGCACAACACAAACTCTTCACTAAAATTACAGCAGATTATTTATTGAATACGTTACCACTACTAGATGAACAACAAGGATTTCGAAAAGGAAGATCATGCACAGATGCCATTTTTATATTAAAACGGACTACAGAAAAGGCTATCGAATTTAATATCCCAGTCTTCCTATGTTTTGTGGATCTGGAAAAAGCATTTGATTGGGTAAGATTAAATGACATACTCAACATATTAGAAAACAAGAATGTATCTGAAAACCTCATTGCAATCATCAGAGAACCACAACTATGATGGAAGGACATCACCATATCCCGGACCTGTAGCGAATGAACACGCAACAAGCTGCCAGCTTTCATGCGTAGAGGAAGAAGAAAAAAAAACTCCTTGGTGTGGCAGGACTAGATAGCCCTTGATCTACCAGATGAATGCTGGCATTACATTCACATGTATTAATCATAGAGGTGTATGATCATAAAGGTGACATGTGTCAGCATGCTGGGTCCCAGGGTTCTTATAGCTCGTTTTCTCAATCTGGAGCCACTACTTATTGTAGCTACCCAAATTCATGATGATGATGGGTTGCAATGATCCCATACCGGCCGAAATTCCATAAGAAATATATTTCCCCATGGGGTCCTGAACCAGCAGAAGCCCCATAGCTCTGCCTTAAACTGCTTGGCTACAGCACGGAACAAAGAAAATCTACTTCAGTTAAATCTTAAAACATTTAAATAACAACTTTCAATTTAAAACAAACACCTAAAACATCAATTACTTAAACAATTGGAAAAACCGAAGGAACTCACAATTTGGGAAAAAATTTACATATGCAAGAATGAAAATACAACTATGAATTTTGAAATACCCGGTTATAAAGAAAGAGGACTGATTTGGAAATTCTTCGGTCGGCCACCAGATGGCACGGAGGTCAGTCTGCAGGATAGAAGGCCGTTGGACGTCAGTTGTGAATGTGACGCAGCATTGACAATGTCACAAAATATGTGAAGAAACCCAGGGTCTGCTATGAATTATGAAGTATGAGGTGAGTAAAATAATAAAAAATAAACAATATCAAATGATGAGTTTCTCATCACCACGTACCTCTTTTGAAAGGCTCATTAGAGGAGTACTACGTCCGAGTACAGCTCCCAGTTTGAGAATGTATACACCAGTAAGTCGGCGGAGAGATTGCAGTTTCAGTCTGAGATCAGTGAGGCGTGTCCAAGTTGTGTTAGCACCTTCTGGAGCTGGTGAATGCCTCAATAACTGATCGGCTGCTTCTTGAAGAGAAATAACCCTTGGCTCACATCTCTCCAACTCACTTCTTAGTTCCTACAAATTCAACCAACACTACCTTATCATATCAACTCTTAGTTTTACAACCTTGGTAAACTGAATAATTTTTCAGCAAATTATGAACAAATTTTGTGCCATAAAACATTTTTGAAAAAAATTATCCTTATTAAATATAAAGCTAGTCAGTGTATTAGACTATAATAAACACATGGGTGGAATTGACTTGAAAGGCCAAATGCTACAGATGTACCTAATTATGAAAATATATCACAAAATATTCAAAAGATTGCTGAATGCTGCAGTTTTGATTTCTCACTGAAAGACAAATTATATTAGAAGTGAATATTATATATTATATGAGAAATTTTAAATTTATAATAAAAACATCGAAAGAATCTCTACTGTCTTTATAAAGTAATGTTAAAATTCCAATTTAAAGTCATCTTAAATAAGAAGCCGTCATTTGCGTGTATCGAGCAATGGTTCGCAGGATTTGGTGCTCTCGAGGATTGCAATATATAAGAGAAAAATTTGTTAAGTTATGTAGATATATTAAATTTGAAGAGAAAAATTTTCGCCTAGACCGGGACTCGAACCCGGGACCCTTGGCTTTCCGGGCCAAGTGCTCTACCAACTGAGCTACCGAGGCGAGTTACGATCTAGACGCAAATTTTTCTCTTATATACGTTGTAATTCCCTATCGCCAAATGCTTTTGAAACCATTGTTTCTATCTTTGCAAATGGCGGCTTCTTAGTTAAGAAGACATTTATTGGAAATTTAACATTACTTTTAAAAGCCAGTAAGGCCTCTAATGATGTTTTTATTATTAATTTAACATTTCTCAATGAAAGATAAATTAAATTTGAAGAGAAAAATTTTCGCCTAGACCGGGACTCGAACCCGGGACCCTTGGCTTTCCGGGCCAAGTGCTCTACCAACTGAGCTACCGAGGCGAGTTACGATCTAGACGCAAATTTTTCTCTTATATACGTTGTAATTCCCTATCGCCAAATGCTTTTGAAACCATTGTTTCTATCTTTGCAAATGGCGGCTTCTTAGTTAAGAAGACATTTATTGGAAATTTAACATTACTTTTAAAAGCCAGTAAGGCCTCTAATGATGTTTTTATTATTAATTTAACATTTCTCAATGAAAGATAAATTAAATTTGAAGAGAAAAATTTTCGCCTAAACCGGGACTCGAACCCGGGACCCTTGGCTTTCCGGGCCAAGTGCTCTACCAACTGAGCTACCGAGGCGAGTTACGATCTAGACGCAAATTTTTCTCTTATATACGTTGTAATTCCCTATCGCCAAATGCTTTTGAAACCATTGTTTCTATCTTTGCAAATGGCGGCTTCTTAGTTAAGAAGACATTTATTGGAAATTTAACATTACTTTTAAAAGCCAGTAAGGCCTCTAATGATGTTTTTATTATTAATTTAACATTTCTCAATGAAAGATAAATTAAATTTGAAGAGAAAAATTTTCGCCTAGACCGGGACTCGAACCCGGGACCCTTGGCTTTCCGGGCCAAGTGCTCTACCAACTGAGCTACCGAGGCGAGTTACGATCTAGACGCAAATTTTTCTCTTATATACGTTGTAATTCCCTATCGCCAAATGCTTTTGAAACCATTGTTTCTATCTTTGCAAATGGCGGCTTCTTAGTTAAGAAGACATTTATTGGAAATTTAACATTACTTTTAAAAGCCAGTAAGGCCTCTAATGATGTTTTTTATTATTAATTTAACATTTCTCAATGAAAGATAAATTAAATTTGAAGAGAAAAATTTTCGCCTAGACCGGGACTCGAACCCGGGACCCTTGGCTTTCCGGGCCAAGTGCTCTACCAACTGAGCTACCGAGGCGAGTTACGATCTAGACGCAAATTTTTCTCTTATATACGTTGTAATTCCCTATCGCCAAATGCTTTTGAAACCATTGTTTCTATCTTTGCAAATGGCGGCTTCTTAGTTAAGAAGACATTTATTGGAAATTTAACATTACTTTTAAAAGCCAGTAAGGCCTCTAATGATGTTTTTATTATTAATTTAACATTTCTCAATGAAAGATAAATTAAATTTGAAGAGAAAAATTTTCGCCTAGACCGGGACTCGAACCCGGGACCCTTGGCTTTCCGGGCCAAGTGCTCTACCAACTGAGCTACCGAGGCGAGTTACGATCTAGACGCAAATTTTTCTCTTATATACGTTGTAATTCCCTATCGCCAAATGCTTTTGAAACCATTGTTTCTATCTTTGCAAATGGCGGCTTCTTAGTTAAGAAGACATTTATTGGAAATTTAACATTACTTTTAAAAGCCAGTAAGGCCTCTAATGATGTTTTTATTATTAATTTAACATTTCTCAATGAAAGATAAATTAAATTTGAAGAGAAAAATTTTCGCCTAGACCGGGACTCGAACCCGGGACCCTTGGCTTTCCGGGCCAAGTGCTCTACCAACTGAGCTACCGAGGCGAGTTACGATCTAGACGCAAATTTTTCTCTTATATACGTTGTAATTCCCTATCGCCAAATGCTTTTGAAACCATTGTTTCTATCTTTGCAAATGGCGGCTTCTTAGTTAAGAAGACATTTATTGGAAATTTAACATTACTTTTAAAAGCCAGTAAGGCCTCTAATGATGTTTTTATTATTAATTTAACATTTCTCAATGAAAGATAAATTAAATTTGAAGAGAAAAATTTTCGCCTAGACCGGGACTCGAACCCGGGACCCTTGGCTTTCCGGGCCAAGTGCTCTACCAACTGAGCTACCGAGGCGAGTTACGATCTAGACGCAAATTTTCTCTTATATACGTTGTAATTCCCTATCGCCAAATGCTTTTGAAACCATTGTTTCTATCTTTGCAAATGGCGGCTTCTTAGTTAAGAAGACATTTATTGGAAATTTAACATTACTTTTAAAAGCCAGTAAGGCCTCTAATGATGTTTTTATTATTAATTTAACATTTCTCAATGAAAGATAAATTAAATTTGAAGAGAAAAATTTTCGCCTAGACCGGGACTCGAACCCGGGACCCTTGGCTTTCCGGGCCAAGTGCTCTACCAACTGAGCTACCGAGGCGAGTTACGATCTAGACGCAAATTTTTCTCTTATATACGTTGTAATTCCCTATCGCCAAATGCTTTTGAAACCATTGTTTCTATCTTTGCAAATGGCGGCTTCTTAGTTAAGAAGACATTTATTGGAAATTTAACATTACTTTTAAAAGCCAGTAAGGCCTCTAATGATGTTTTTATTATTAATTTAAACATTTCTCAATGAAAGATAAATTAAATTTGAAGAGAAAAATTTTCGCCTAGACCGGGACTCGAACCCGGGACCCTTGGCTTTCCGGGCCAAGTGCTCTACCAACTGAGCTACCGAGGCGAGTTACGATCTAGACGCAAATTTTTCTCTTATATACGTTGTAATTCCCTATCGCCAAATGCTTTTGAAACCATTGTTTCTATCTTTGCAAATGGCGGCTTCTTAGTTAAGAAGACATTTATTGGAAATTTAACATTACTTTTAAAAGCCAGTAAGGCCTCTAATGATGTTTTTATTATTAATTTAACATTTCTCAATGAAAGATAAATTAAATTTGAAGAGAAAAATTTTCGCCTAGACCGGGACTCGAACCCGGGACCCTTGGCTTTCCGGGCCAAGTGCTCTAACCAACTGAGCTACCGAGGCGAGTTACGATCTAGACGCAAATTTTTCTCTTATATACGTTGTAATTCCCTATCGCCAAATGCTTTTGAAACCATTGTTTTTCTATCTTTGCAAATGGCGGCTTCTTAGTTAAGAAGACATTTATTGGAAATTTAACATTACTTTTAAAAGCCAGTAAGGCCTCTAATGATGTTTTTATTATTAATTTAACATTTCTCAATGAAAGATAAATTAAATTTGAAGAGAAAAATTTTCGCCTAGACCGGGACTCGAACCCGGGATCCTTGGCTTTCCGGGCCAAGTGCTCTACCAACTGAGCTACCGAGGCGAGTTACGATCTAGACGCAAATTTTTCTCTTATATACGTTGTAATTCCCTATCGCCAAATGCTTTTGAAACCATTGTTTCTATCTTTGCAAATGGCGGCTTCTTAGTTAAGAAGACATTTATTGGAAATTTAACATTACTTTTAAAAGCCAGTAAGGCCTCTAATGATGTTTTTATTATTAATTTAACATTTCTCAATGAAAGATAAATTAAATTTGAAGAGAAAAATTTTCGCCTAGACCGGGACTCGAACCCGGGACCCTTGGCTTTCCGGGCCAAGTGCTCTACCAACTGAGCTACCGAGGCGAGTTACGATCTAGACGCAAATTTTTCTCTTATATACGTTGTAATTCCCTATCGCCAAATGCTTTTGAAACCATTGTTTCTATCTTTGCAAATGGCGGCTTCTTAGTTAAGAAGACATTTATTGGAAATTTAACATTACTTTTAAAAGCCAGTAAGGCCTCTAATGATGTTTTTATTATTAATTTAACATTTCTCAATGAAAGATAAATTAAATTTGAAGAGAAAAATTTTCGCCTAGACCGGGACTCGAACCCGGGACCCTTGGCTTTCCGGGCCAAGTGCTCTACCAACTGAGCTACCGAGGCGAGTTACGATCTAGACGCAAATTTTTCTCTTATATACGTTGTAATTCCCTATCGCCAAATGCTTTTGAAACCATTGTTTCTATCTTTGCAAATGGCGGCTTCTTAGTTAAGAAGACATTTATTGGAAATTTAACATTACTTTTAAAAGCCAGTAAGGCCTCTAATGATGTTTTATTATTAATTTAACATTTCTCAATGAAAGATAAATTAAATTTGAAGAGAAAAATTTTCGCCTAGACCGGGACTCGAACCCGGGACCCTTGGCTTTCCGGGCCAAGTGCTCTACCAACTGAGCTACCGAGGCGAGTTACGATCTAGACGCAAATTTTTCTCTTATATACGTTGTAATTCCCTATCGCCAAATGCTTTTGAAACCATTGTTTCTATCTTTGCAAATGGCGGCTTCTTAGTTAAGAAGACATTTATTGGAAATTTAACATTACTTTTAAAAGCCAGTAAGGCCTCTAATGATGTTTTTATTATTAATTTAACATTTCTCAATGAAAGATAAATTAAATTTGAAGAGAAAAATTTTCGCCTAGACCGGGACTCGAACCCGGGATCCTTGGCTTTCCGGGCCAAGTGCTCTACCAACTGAGCTACCGAGGCGAGTTACGATCTAGACGCAAATTTTTCTCTTATATACGTTGTAATTCCCTATCGCCAAATGCTTTTGAAACCATTGTTTCTATCTTTGCAAAAAAAAAAATTTTTCTCTTCAAATTTAATTTATCTTTCATTGAGAAATGTTAAATTAATAATAAAAACATCATTAGAGGCCTTACTGGCTTTTAAAAGTAATGTTAAATTTCCAATAAATGTCTTCTTAACTAAGAAGCCGCCATTTGCAAAGATAGAAACAATGGTTTCAAAAGCATTTGGCGATAGGGAATTACAACGTATATAAGAGAAAAATTTGCGTCTAGATCGTAACTCGCCTCGGTAGCTCAGTTGGTAGAGCACTTGGCCCGGAAAGCCAAGGGTCCCGGGTTCGAGTCCCGGTCTAGGCGAAAATTTTTCTCTTCAAATTTAATTTATCTTTCATTGAGAAATGTTAAATTAATAATAAAAACATCATTATGTAGATATATTTACATACAATTTGTCTTTAGATTGGAGGCCTTAGAATAGCTCAATCTGTAGAGCATTAGTGTATAAAGTTAAAGGTCCTGGGCTCAAACCCCAGTCTAGGCATATATCTTTCTCTTCTTATATAATTTGTCCTTCATTGAGAAATGTTAAATTTATAATAAAACATTGAAAGAAGCTCTACTGGCTTTATAAAGTAATGTTAAAATCCCAATTAAAAGTCTTCTTAAATAAGTCATCGTTTATGTGTATCGAGCATATGGCGCTCTCAGGAATTGTCAATGTATAGGAGAAAATTTTTCATTTAGATTGGAGGCTTTAGGATAGATCAGATGGTAGAGCATTAGCATATATAGCTAAATGTCCTTGGTTCAAATCCGAGTCTAGGCATATATTTTTCTCTTCAAATATTAATTTGTTTTTCATTGTGAGTGATAACTTTTAAATAAAAACATAAAATATATTTAAGGGTGTAGCATTGTTGAATACATTATATAGAGTAGCTACATGTTGATAATTATTGAAATATTGAAATTGGAAATATTACAAAATAAAATTATATACATTGCAACAATTGAAAATGTACAAATCTGCTTCAAAATTCAAATCAACTCATCTGTAAAACCTCACTTTTAAATCTTGAACCATAAATAATTGTTGTGCAGTGTTGAGTACCTACCCTGAATTGATTATATTTAGCTTCTATGATGATTATATCATCATTTAGGTCCACAGGTTCCGTTTGTCTGATTTTGTTTTCAGTCTTGGTTAGTGAATCCAATAATTCCACTATTATCTGATGGAATTGTTGATTCTAAAATAAAAAGAAAACATTATTTACACAACATGGTACATGTTAGCTAGTGTAAAGATTTTT
Source organism: Diploptera punctata (assembly GCA_030220185.1). Classification (NCBI taxonomy): domain Eukaryota; kingdom Metazoa; phylum Arthropoda; class Insecta; order Blattodea; family Blaberidae; genus Diploptera; species Diploptera punctata. Next base: position 11,781 of record JASPKZ010002184.1, on the reverse strand, counting down.
TTTTAATTACCTGTTTATGTCTACAACTTGTCCTAAGAACTATTCAGCCTCCCTTAAAATGAGTACTGGGAAGCATTTTTCATGCTGGTGGTTGAAAGTACCGATCTTTATTGTCATCAGATCCACATGTGTTAATCACAGAGGTGAACAATCAACCAGCCAATAATGGGGTGACATGTGGCCAGTATGTTGACTCCCCCAGCCGTTGTAGCTGATTTTCTCAATCCAGAACTGCTACTTATTTTAGCTTCCCAAATATCTCATGTTGTTGGGTGGTACCGGTCCCTTACTGGTCAAAATTCCAAGAGAAAATGTCTTCCTCCAATGTGACTCGAACCAGTGCAAGTCCAAAGTATGATGCAACAAAGTTATTTGTCTAATGGCAAGTACATGATATTTTCAATTAATTAACCATGAGAAAACAAATGTCTTCCTCCAATGTGACTCGAACCAGTGCAACTCCAAAGTATGATGCAACAAAGTTATTTGTCTAATGGCAAGTACATGATATTTTCAATTAATTAACCACGAGAAAACAAAAAGTGTCTGTTGATGTCTTCCTTTTGGTTAATCAAATTAAAAGCTGCTGATGGTAGACAGTTGAGGTGTTTACCTAGGATGTAATGTTAATTGTCAAATTGGCCAATCTCCTGTGTTTAGGAGGTGTATGTTCTTGTGTTATTGTGATATATTTACATACAATTCTTGCTGGAGATTATTTTAATGTAGTTGATGCACCAAAGTTTGATGCCTTAACTGCTTGGATATGGTGAAGAACTAAGTAAGATATTACAATATGATATTTAAAGCATCGCTTAAAAATTAATAAAAAATACAAATTGACTATTAACAAGAATAAATTATAAGGAATAAATTTATATCTACTGAAAACATCATAGTGGGCATCAACAGATAATTTATTGAAATTTATTGAACAGGGTGAAAAGCAAATAGCCAAAACCATTTTTCAGCAAGAGTAAAGCAGCCATCTCGATGGACGTGTGTAGCACACAGTTGCCTTGACTGGAACCTGAGGTTAGAATCCTGGCAGTACTAGAAGGGTATTGATAGTGGGCCACACCTGGATTTTATGGGTTTTCCTTAGGGTTTCTCCTGTTTCCCAAATTTCATCCCACCATCACTCTCCCTCCCTCATCATGTCATTTCATATCACCTTTCACCTCATCTCAAGTTCTTTTAGCAAACCACACGTGTTTAAAATATGTTGGTGTGGAGGCATACTCATTCCTCATGACTCTGAGCCTAACACAGGGCCAAAGGAAGGGTTGTAGCTCCTCCTACAGTATGAGTCATGTGTGTGAATGAACTCCATAACAGACTACATATCACCGTAGAGTAGATTTAACCTCATTCATTCCATAAAGTAAAGATGGGTAATAAAATGAATCAAGAATAAGATTGGCATGTTAGTGTCTTAAAAAATATATACAAATTGATAACTATATCTGTGGTTTGCAATTTAATAAATCTTTGTAACTAAAGAAAAGAAACTTACTTCCATAAGTGCAGTCTGTAGCTGAGTTTGCCAGTTGGCAGCATTTCTGCATACTTGATCCCATCGTGCATTTGTAGATACGAGGCGATTATGAAGCTCTTCAGCTCGCTCAGTGTGATCTGCCAGGAGGTTTCCAACAATGTTCAATGACACCACGATGCTCTTGTGGCGATCCAGATCCATGAGGAACTCCTATAAAACAAAATAAATAAAACTTTCAACACTTTGAATGCATTGCTAACATAACAAGGGAGCCATCAATGTTCCCATAACATCAAAATCTAGCCTACATTTTTTATAACAGCCTCTTCCTCCTGTTTTGAGCCACGGGACAAAAAAATAACTAAGTTTTAATTGTAAACTAAATTTCATGGTGCAACAGGCCTAGAAGACACTTGATGTACCAACTGCTTGCCTCACATCCACACAATAATTTACAGAGCTGAATGATTATCCATCAGTATAAGAGCGACATGTCAAGTCCCTCAGCCATTATAGCCTGGTGCTGCTACTTATTGTAGCTACATAATGCTTGGTACCATACTGGCCAAAATTACAAGTGAAAATTTGTTTCCCCATGAGGGCTTTAACTAGAACAAGTCACCAATAAGTTATAAAAACATTTCAATACCACCTGCAGGAATTTAATGAAGATAATTTTATAGAAGCTGAATAAACGTACCCTGTGATCTTGTATAACGTCCTCCAATGGCTCAATGTGTGTTGGTGGGGATGTTTGGCTGCTCTGAGTGCCCTCTGCAAACTGCAGCCACTGTTCCAATCTCCACAGATCATTGTCAAGCTGCTGCCAATTTTTAGTTGAGCACAACGGGCAGGTTAACCGAGCGCTGTCACTGTAATGACATATCTCATTTAATACACATTTCTTTATTCAGCTTTTTTTTCTATAACAATGAATCATAGGTCAAACTATTTTCAATTGTCAAGAGAGGGAAAAACTAGCTCATAGCAAAAAATATCTGATTCTTAATTGAATTAGTCATTGCTATAAGGCCTTTCTCCAATGCAGCTAATTGACAAGGCCCTCTATCCTGGAGTAAGGGTATTTTATCATGAAATGCTCAACTGTAGCTCTGTATGAAGGTCCTTTTAGCACAGAATGTGTATCTATTTGTAAGGATGTAGAATCTGTAGGGAACTCATTTTTGCAAAAAATTGGAGAAAGAGCCTTTTAGTAATGACCAATAATTATTATTATCCAATATCATCGGATGTTTTTATTATTCATTTCATACATCTCATTCATGGTTAAATCATATTTAAAGAGAAAAATTACGCTCAGAGAGTCTAGAGAACCATGGGTCCTGGGTTCAAGTCCCGGTCTGAGCATATCATTTTTCTCTTTAAATATGATCCAATATCATTGTTTGTGTTATTGTCAAAATTTTTTTTTTCAATTGCTGTGTTACAGAAACTACAAGAAAACTACAAGGAACAAATAAACACAAAAAAATTCTAGAGCTAAAGAATTGTTGGGATGACCAAGAAAGAGATGGTTGAAAAATATTTTATAGGCTACATTTCTTTCAGGACTACGGCATAAAGGCATGATGATGTTAATTATGGTGGTATTTAGCTTTTAAAAATATTGTATTTTTAAGTATCTTAAACCATTAGTCTTAATTAATCTTAAATAATTTAAATTTGAGCAACACATACTATATTGAGGTAAAGATTCTCATCTTCCATAATAAATAAGAATATCAATTTTTTAACAAGTAGCCATTATATTGAACTTTTATAGTCATATATATATATTTGTTGTATCTGTAATATTTTAGACGAAATTATTAAATTTTATAATGTTATTTCTTTCATTTAAACTATTTATAAAAATAGTTTTTTTAAGGAGTATTTTACTGAATCTGCTACAGGACCTTCACCATATAGTGGGTAAAGTATCCTACAAATTTCATAGCCTATCTCAATAGTTCCTGAGAAAAATGTACTAATAGGTTACAAAATTTAATTGTTCTTATTGTTTAAACATTAATTTAGACTTAATGGTTTAAATGCAAATTTAAATTAACACAAGAAATGTTACTAATGTCAGGTTATTAGAATTAAAATGATGGGAAAGATGGATTAACCAAGTAAAGAAATTAATATAAAATTATGGAATATTCACCTGAAAGGTCCGTCTCCTCAACTTAATTAATCATTTAACTGTAGCGCTTTCGGGACTTGTCCCATCATCGACAGGATTCATATTCCATAATTTTATATTAATTTTGAATAATACGTCAACGGAACACATCATGAATCTTATAAAAGTCAAGTAAAGAAAGAAAACTTAGAAGAAAGGGGATACAAAATGGAAGAACTGACAGAAAGAAGACCATCGAAGGATGGAAAAGAACGGAGACATATTTGCAATCAACCTTCTGAAAGGAAAAAATGAATAAAGATTATGAATATGAATCAGATATTTTGATTACAAGTTATGTTTTACCTCTCCTTACAGCTGATTTAACATTAAATTGCTATTTTAATGATTTAATTAAAAACTAATTGTAATTATTTTAACTAGAGAAGTTCAAGTATATTGAATCATGATATCACAACTCAGGTGCAGATTTTTGGGTGTTAAAAGTTAAGATTGCAACATAATAAAATAAAAAGTAAAACTTCTGATTGTTTTTAGTGTTTGTTCCACATACAAACAATTCACTATGTACAGTCAAACTTTAGTATCATCAAAATGTTTTAGGATAGACATAATGTTTCAAGTTATCGAAAATTTAAGATATAGAAAAAAGAAAAAATGTGTGCCACAACTATGGCACTCTATAGAAATGAGATTCTTGAATTTCATTTCAATAAGCTATTGTACTTAGCCAATAAAGCATATTTTGGATTATTGAGACATTTTAAGTTAAGGCATCTTTCAACAGAAACAAAATGTAATCTATATAAACTCTGGTATTAATAAATGGCAGTGAAACATAAGATAAATTAAAATGTTTCATACCTCTCCTCATAATTAATTAGTAATTTATTCCTATAAAAGTTCAATGAACCAATATGTCAAGACTGAGTTTCATTTGAAGAGAAGAAAAGTGTTTTCATATTTTTGTGAAGAACACAACATTCCTAAGGGTGAAAAATCAATCTATTTATATACAATACAATGTTTCTACCACAAGAAGTGTAAAGGAACAGTACTTTATCCCCACTAGTGAACATCTATTATCACCCTAAATTTTGGTCAAAGAAATATGCTGCATGAAATGTTTCTTTCGACAAACCAAGAAATTTGAGTAATAGAACTTTTGAATCATAGAAGAAAAATTATGTATAAATAACAAAGTTTACCACCATGAAATTAAAATTACCTTGAGGTATGCTAGTCCAGCACCTTAGCCAAGCTGCCTTGGTGCAGAGCTATAAGGTTTGTATTGGTTTCAAGTCTCCATGGAAGAAGAAATTTTCTCATGAAATTCAACTAGTATTGTCAAGAATTTGGGTATCTACAATATGTATAGGCTCCAGGTTGAGAAAAATTGCTGTAACAGCTGGGGGACCCGACATACTGACTACATGTCACCCATATACCAGCTGGATAATTGTCTATTTCTGTAATTGACACATGTGGGTGTGAGGCCAGCAGTCGGGTGATAGGCCAAGGGCCTTCATGTCATGGTGTAAGTCAACACATGTTGACCAACTGTCATTCACAACATGTAGGGAAATAAGCATAAACTATGACAGGTTGGTCAAGAAACACCAAAAGCTAAGGCTAGACTCAAAGGGCTGTGAAGCCAGAGAGAAGGAGAAAAATAGAAAATTTGAATTGTAGGAGTTTTGTCTTATGGAAGTTTGACTGTATGTAACAATCTTAACTTTTACTTACATAAAATCTACGCCCTAATCATAACACTTAAAATTTATTAAAATATTTTCTGTCAAATTATTTTTTATTCACTCCCTTTCTCATTTACGTAAATCCAATGTTCACAATGTCGTATATCACATGAATTTCCATACTTAATGTACCTAATGAACTGAGTATTGTATCTCTTGAGGTACAGTTAGTTCAAGTTGGCACCTCATCATTCAACACAACTGGATTACTTTGCCAAAAATATAACGTCAAGATGGCGGAGATAGAAGTGAGTCCAGCTGAAAACAGCTCTGAAAAACATCGAAAAAATAGCGGAAGTAGGTGGCTATATGAAGAAGGAAGTAAAAGATGCACTTCTACAAGCGGTGAGTGAGATTAGAATTAATGCATATGAAAAGTGATAATACAGAAAACAAATTCAACCAACAAAACATGTTGATCGAGGAAGACGACAGCTCCACTCTGGTAACAACTAGCGACATCTGTTGGAAGCAGCAGTAGTCAACAGTATGAAAACCAAACTCCAGAGCCGCCAGACGGAGAACAGAGGAACCCTTGCAAAACCAAATGCAATACTTCTCCATGCAAAAAGGACACAAAACAACAGATACAGGAGAGGAAGGAAGGAGCGATATCATGCAAAAGATAGACAACATTATGGATCTCCTAAACAACAAACTAGACAAAATAATCGAAGAAAAAATAAACAACCAAAGGAATCCAACAACACAAGCACAACAGAGGAAAAAAAAGGGGGGAGATGGAGCCCAAATAAAACAAAACTCTAACACAATGGCCAACCCAACAAAAGAAAAGCAGAAAAAAATCGAAGAAGAACCAAACTATGAGGAAGAAAACGAAGTGGACACGTGGACCAGAGTAACATACGGAAGGAACAAAAACAAGAAATCACAAAAGCCTGAACAGAAAGATAGGAACAAAAACTACCAAGAACGAAGACAATCCAAGCACGGCAGAGGTATGCCTGGCTCTTCCTAGGAAGACTGAAAGAAGACACAACACCAGATAAAGTAAAAAAAATACCTACTAAACAACGATATTCAAGGAAATCTGATCTGCGAAGAAATAGCGAGCAGGGGAAGGAACAAAGCATTCAAGATAGGAATACCATTTGAATACCTGGAGACAGTAAATGGCTCAGACTTCTGGCCGGAAGGGGTACTGATAAAACGCTATCTTTTTCGGAGAACATTTAGAAACAAAGGAGTCTCAATCGCCTCTTAACGTTCGTAATTGGAATGCGGAAGGTCTCAAAAATGCACTGAAATATATACCAGTAGAGGAACTACTAGAATATGACATACTGGTATTCACAGAAACATTCGCAACGGAACAGATCAACATAGAGGGGTTTTACGGACTACACTCGTACGGAAGGAAAACGGATGGCAGACCGACAGGTGGCGTATCATGCTATCTGAGGCCATCACAGGGGAACTTCAAAGTAATACACAAAGACGAAGACATACTCACAGTGAGAACAGACAACATCACAATCGTAGCAGTATACATACGACCACAAGCAACCACGGAGGAAGTGATAGAAACTTTAATAACAGCAATAGCAGACACGGAAGAAGACGAATCCGTCATAATAGTTGGAGACATCAACTGCAGGATAGACAAGAAGAACACAAAGACTGAAGTAGTTCTAGAAACACTGAGAGAAGAGGGTTACACCCTAACCAATAAGATGGAACTGCCAACATATATAGCGCACAATGGAACAAGCGCGATTGATTTACTGCTATATAAGGGAAAAGATCTAAGATTAATAGAACAAAAGGGGCTATGGTCATCAAACTTAGCACCCATCAGGAAACATGTACCGATAGCAACAAGACTGGAAAAGACAAAGGCCAGAAATAGACCAAACAAGGAAACCCCTAAAAACAGGATATCAAGAAAAACTAGATATAGAACAAATACGAAAAAATACGGAGAACATAGATAAAGCTAAAACGAGAATAAAGGAAGGCCAATTGGACAAAGCACTAGACATCACTAACAACCTTATAAAGAACGCCTGTCAACCAACATCAAAAAGAAGAGCACAACCGTGGTTCGACAGGATGTGCTACACAGAACGGAAGGAAACACTAAAAGCACTAAACAAAGCAAAGGAATCCAAAAACCAAGTAGACCTGGAACGATACGCCCAGAAAGAAAACAGTACAAAAACATAATAAAATACAAGAAAACCCATTACATAGAAATGAAAGCCCAACAGCTAACCGAAGAAGCAGAAAAGGACCCTTTCCTGGTCTTAAGGAGGAAACCCAGAGGAGTGATGAAAGAAATACCAATAGATGATTGGGAAAACCACTTCACAAAAATACTGAATGAAGGAAACAGAACAGAAGCTTACGAAGCCAATACTACCAGGAACCCAAGAACCCTGAATCTGGAAATGGAAATCACAGAGGATGAAATAAACAAATGTGTGAAAGAAGCAAAAAATAAAAAAAGCCAGAGGACCGGATCAAGTAGCATACGAACACCTAAAGGCATCAGCTGACGTGCTAATATCAATATGGAAAGAACTGTTTAACAAATGCCTAGAGACAAGAACCATACCAGAACAATGGAGAACGGCTACCCTGAAAATGCTGTATAAAGGTAAAGGAAACACGGGAGACATGAACTCATACAGAGGCGTTGTACTGGAGAACACCCTGTTCAAAATCTTTATGAAGATACTTACAAACAGATTGATGGACATCACAAAATTAAACATCCAGATAACCAATTCGGATTTAGGAAAGGAAAATCCACTCTGCAAGCAGCATCCGCATTATTATATGAGATAGAAGCAGCCCTCAACAGACCGAAAGGAAAATACTACGTGGTCTTCATAGATTATGAAAAAGCGTTCGATTACATAAACAGAACAAAACTACTCACGAAGATGAGGGACATGATTGGAAATGAGCACCCCATTGTTGGAATAGTACACAACATAATGAGGCGAAACTGGTTACAAATAACAGATGAGGTTGCGGCATCAGACGAGGTTATGCAAACTAATGGGATACTACAAGGAGACCCCATCAGCCCGCTACTATTTAACATAATGACGGCTGACATTGGAAAAGCAACAAAACGGGACCACGCTGGTAATGTATGCGGACGACATGGCCATTGGGGCAGAAAACAAAGAAGAATTGCAAAAGGCATAGATGGGATACAACGATGGCTATGGAAAATGAGTTCAAGATGAACAGCAACAAGACCGTACAAATGGTTTTCAAGAAAGGAGGAAGAACAGCGGCAAGTGATAATCTAAAACTAGGAAAAGAACCGATAAGAATGGTCAACAAATTCAGATATTTAGGCATAACACTGCAGCCAACAACAAAGTCTTTCAGCGCACATGTGCAGGAGAGAGCAGCAGCAGCTATAAGAGCTATGTGCAGTATCAAAGACATCACATCGTTAAAATTAGTCACAGCCATGAAATATTCGCATCAGTGATCACCCGATCGTCACCTACGGGATAGAACTGATTGGGAGAAACTATCGACCAGCGATTTGGAGAGGTTAGAAAAAGCATTAGGTGCAAGCAAATACACGCCTATATGCTAGCCAGAGAAACCTTCTTCCTAGAGGACCTGAGGCAAAGGATACTACTGCCAGCAACGGAGCCATATAAGAAAGTCATCAAAAAAAAGAAACAGAGAGAAAAAGAGATCGACGAAGATTTCTACGCCTCAGATGCCATGGTAAACAGAGAGTGGACTGGAAGTAACCAACCACAAAGGCACAGAATCATAGGTTTAGCAACACACGGATATCATCACAAAATGTGCAAAAATACAAAATTCCACCAACCGAGTGATTCGTGTGAATGCAAGATATGCGACCAAAAGTGTGAGCGATACCATTACAAACAATGCAGAATATGGACAGGATCATGAACGAACTCATAAAAGACAAATCATAAACTTATAACTTAATGCTCTTTCGAGTGCCTCTTACCAATTTATTATTATTATTATAATATAATGTATTTCTACGTATTATGCCAAAAATACATAGAGTATTTCATCAGGCTTGCCAAAGGAATAACATTTCACAACTTATTAACCAGAAATAAAAATACTTCATACCATTGTGCACATGACAATAATTTTCTAAATATAAACACATGGACTAATTTATTATAATGAATTATAATTTCTAATTTTTATAAAAATAGTTGTAATATTACATAAGAAGGAAAGTCAGCAAATAAAATTCTGAGTACAATTTAAAGAGATAGTAAAAAAATAATGGACTTGTGAAATGGCCTGGTTTCATAATATGTATCTTAATGAGCCCAAAATAATTTTCATCTTACTTTCATATTCCATTATTCTCTTTTCATAAAACCCTCGGAGAGATGAAACCCGTAGATGAAACATTTCTGGATGGTGGATAGAGGAATTCTTTTTTTCATGGAACGACAAATCTAAAAGGCCCTTGCCCTACTATCCAGCTGCTGGTCTCACATCCACATGTACTAATCACAGAGGTGAGAAATCATCTAACTTGTATAGGGGTGACATGTGGTCAGCACATTGGGATCCTCAGCCATTGTAGCTGGTTTTCTCAACCTGGAGCCACTACTTATTGTAAAGTGATCCCACTACAAGCTTATGAAGACTTTGGGGTAGTAGGAGATTAAGGCTCCCACTTTTTCTGGACAATCGACACTTGATGTCAGCCAAGTTGTCAGCTCCGCGTGATGGCTGCCACTACTTATTGTAGCTACCCAAATTCCTTATGGATGCTGGGTGGATACTGGTACCATATTGGCCGAAATTTCACAAGAAAATTTCATTCTATGGGGATTCGAACCAGTGCAAGTACCATACCTCTGCACCAAGGCATCATGCCTTAAATTGTTTGGCTACTTCACAGGACGGATAGGAGACCCATCCATCATATATCAGGGAAATAATTATCTGCCACATAACCACTGGTCAGTATATAACCAGCAGTTTGACATTGTGCTTTGGGACAGAATCGCTCCATGGGGGGGAGACATTTTCTCATGGGAACTTTGGCCCGTTTGGGGCTGGTGCACACCCAGCATCTTGAGTACTTAAGAGTAACTTATGATTCAAGGCTGAAAAAAAACAAGCTGTAACAGCTGTGGGACATCAAGTCACCTCGGCTAGTAGCATGCTAGTACGTCAAAATCATTTTAGACATCTTTTTGACAACTGCAAGAACAAGACTAGAAGTTTGCATGGTGATTACTGGGAATCATACTAAACATTTCTTATATATTTGTGCCACAGAATTTATTATTTTCAACTTTCTGTTCAAAGTAATAAATTTATAAAATTTTTTTTCATCCACTAAATGAAAGTACTGCACATGTGATATGCAACATAACTGAATCAAGTGTATCAATCACAATATACGACACTTTATCTTGACATTACTGAAATAAGGGATTCTTATGAATGCCCTTTTTAAAAACCATCATTCAAGTGAAATCAGAAGATAATATTACTATCCAATTTTATAATAAAAAACTTATCACTTAACTGTTCACAGTGCAAATGGTAAGCATCAGTAAAGGAGGACAAAATGCAAAGGGAATTAGGAAGCAAGTAAATAGCAGATCCATCACCAAAGCAAATGTATTAATAAATGTGCTTAGCATGCAAATAAACAAATTTCAAACACATTATTTAAATGTTTTATTAACCATTTCAAACCCATTTCTATAAAAATAAATAATAAATAAATAAAAACTTTACTGTTCACATATAACTGACACACTACAATGCATTTTATATTTTTTTTTTAAGTTTTCAAAGTTATTAAGAGATTATAGGGCATATGGATTTATTTTATAATTTTAAGAAATTACAGCAGATTTTTTTTTGTCTTTTTAACGTTTAAAATGTTAATTATATAATTTTTATCTGGTAGTCAGTCATCCTCAACTAAATTATTAAACTCCAAGTTATTCTAATATGGAGGCCTTTCGAAAACAATGTTTCATCTTCTGCATTTTAACTGGAACTCATGGGTGTTACATAGGTTGTATAACAGATTTATGTCTGCAGTTATGTTCTCGTTGAGTAGGTCTTTATTCCTTGACTTCTTTTAGAATCTCTATGCCTTCAAGGATGCTGATCCTGTTGTTATTATACTCTCTGTGTAGTATTGTTATAGAGTTATCAATTTTTTTTCAAATCGATGACCTGTTTCTAGTATATGTTTGGCAAAACTTGATTTTTTCATTATTAATAAACTTTTGAAATGTTACAAATATCGTGTATTAAGAATTTTTCACTAGTATTTGCATTTTAGTTTATAGACAAACCTTTATTTTTGTTTACTTATTTGTAGTTTTCTGTTTTGGTGTTATTGAGTTTAT
>JASPKZ010002183.1:0-34397 GCA_030220185.1 Diploptera punctata | reverse complement strand
GGAAAGTCAATGGCTGGACAGAGAGGAATAGCGATTGGTTCCCATATACTGTATATGGTGAATCCCAAACTTTATCGACAAACGTTTTTTACACGTTGTTCAGGGATATTTTCTGGGGGCTTGAAATAAGGAACCAATGGTGTCCGGAGGTTCATCACCAAGTAATTGCAGTGTTAAACGTACCGAGCGAGTTTCTCAGATAGCATTAGACATATTTTGTATTTTTGTGAGAATATTAAAGGGTTACACAAAAAGACAAAAGTTTTTATTTTATTTTTAATATAAATGCGATCACCATGTTTTTACCCATGGTCAAGGTTTATTTCACAACGGAATAAATTGAAAGGATAAATAAAGAATTAAGTTAACAATGAACTACATGATCTTTATAGGAAGCCAGATATAATAAGAAGAGTTAAGTCTCGTAGATTGCGATTGGGCAGGACATCTTGCACGTATGGGGAATGAAAGACTTGCATGGAAGCTTCTTGTAGGAAAGCCAGAGGGAAAACGCCCAGTTGGTAGACTAAGCATGAGGTGGGAGAATAACATTAACCATGATTTGAAGGAAGTAGATTACACAGGGAATGATTGGAAAGCATTATCTCAGGATATGCATGTATTGAGGGCTTATGTCCGCGCGGCCATGAATCTACGGGTTCGATAGTGTCATGAGTAAATATGTAAGTAAGGATTTTTTTGTGACAATCACAATTTGGACCCCTACAGTGTCCCGCTTGCCATATTTGTATTGCGGGGCTGTAATACGCCTCTGGGACATGTGTGGTGCAGCCAGATGAAAAATATATAAAACAGAGTGGCTGAGCACCTTATACACACCCCCAGGGCGAGCTGAGAAGGGGGATACCATAAGAAAAACAAAAGAAGAATGCTACGGTATTTTGTAACAAAAGAATTATAAGAAAGTGCTGAAAAGTCCCTCAGGACTCTCCAACCCACCAAACTTAAGCATTTCTGTGATCTAAAATACAATCCTAAAGATAACTAACACATTTCACCATAAACGTAATTATCTAATGGTATATATTGCCTTTGATTGAACGAAAATCTTTATTATTTTATGAATAACTTTAGAATTCGAAGTCATCAATGTATTACGTATCAGATATTACTTACGAATAGTACATGGATATATTTGTTGAGGAATGAAAAAATTGAGGAGTGAGAGATTTTTCTTTACAGTTTTACAATTGTATACATTACATTACTTCTGTAGACTCGAGATAATATCGGTACCTCGCACTCAGCAAATATGATTCGATCCTCAGTCAGTACAAATTTCCAGGATGAGACTTTTTTAGGGTTTTCCTCACCTGTATATTGGAAACCATTAAGCCCAAATTAGTCTAGAACATCATTTGGCCATACAGTCATCCATATGATATTCGCCTTGTTAGCATGACTATTTAACTCATTCCCCAAATGGAAATAATTGATCAATCGCCTTTCAATGAATTTGTTTTACAACCAATCACGGTCGTGTTTAACCTCTATATTTATCTACTTATGTTTTTCATATTAATGAAATCCCTCCTTTTTAATAATCTGAACAGGTCAGAGCATTATTTTGCAGTGACTGACTCTCGAACGAATCGTTGAATATAGTAAATAATGAATTGATTCCTTCGAACTACACATTTGATAATTGTGTGTTCAATAATTCTGTTTTAAATAATGATTTTATTCAGTTGTTTCCGAGCAAATGAATTATTAATCCATAAGTTGATTATAAAAACAATTGATATGTTTCAATTATTTCTCTACTAGGGTCAATTCTTACATTATTCATATTTGGCAATAAATAGTATGATCTAGTTACATTGGATGGAAAAGTAAACTAACCAAACATTTATCATTTGTTTTCAAACATCACCATTTTCAATAAATACATACATATTTTAAAATAACTATAATTAAAAAATTAATTATGATTAAACAGCTTAAGTGTATTCGTTAAATAGTCCTCAAAATGCCACCTTTGATTTCCAAAACCTCTAGATATGTTCGGGAGTCACTTCGTAACTCGTGAATTTATGGATAATTTGGAAATTACTCGTGATATTACTTATGAATATTAATCAATGACTGGTGGGTCCAGTATTAAATATTCACGGTCAGGTGACCCTGGAATTGAATTGATCACTTAACCTTCGACCGTGCTAGGAATTATATGAAGAAAATTATACAAAAATATGAAATCGTAAGGACAAAATATGAAAGATATGAAAATTATGACACTAAAATATTATGAAGCTACTATTTTCTAATCATTTTACATATATTTTTATACATAGGCTTACTAGAATATATACGTGTACATTCTAGCACATACATTAGACAAACAGACCTTAATTATAGCTCAAGAAATCAATATATTCATTGTAATTATATTTTCATTAGCTCTTTCATTAATTCTGACCTAATTTAATATATCATGTTCATGATTTCAAACAATTTTAATGGACCACGTCATTGCATAGTTGTATAAGGAAACGTGGCACAAACAGGAAAGTCCAGGGTTCGAATCTCGATATGGTCAAGATTTTTATCTAGGCCAGACATTGTGGCCTAGGGGCCGACTCAGTTCCTAATGAAAATTAGTACAAGCCCTCCCAAGACTATAGTGGAATCGCTTTACCTTAATAAATCAAACCTTAGAGGTTATATAATAAAATGAATTAATTATGAAATCCAAACATATACTGCACCACGCGATCCTACCTTTTTATAACATTGAGTTTGAAAGTTTTGAGTGACTGTATCAACATTCCTTTGCCCGGGCAAAGTACTGAATGCTAAACAGTATTATAATCGTGGAAGCCAGAAGGAAAAATGGGATTAGTTTGTCTTGAGAAAGCTTTAGAATAAGATACATCAATACGAAATATGACTAGCTACACAATTAGTAAACATACGTTAACTAAAAAGAAGTAACGTTTAATGAGAATCATGGGTCAGATAATTGAAATACAAATAATATAACAGAAATGTATCTTCTTGACCATAGAAAGAAAAGATATAACTGAAATAATATAAATTAACAAATTCGGTCATCTATAATTCAAAAAGATAACAATAATAATAATCATACATACATACACACATACAATTGAGTTCAGCCAAGGGCTAGGCTTCATAGTCTTGGTTGCCGTACCCTGGTTTATGGGACTGAAGAAACCAAACAGCCCCCTCGAGCTACAGTCGACCTGACCACGACGATCCCAAAGTTCATGATAACGCTATTACCAACTTGCACAGATTATTGAGGTTTTCGATAACAACGGGAAGATACGGAGTCACACGCAGCTCATAATGAGGAAAGGGGGGGGTACGTAGGAGAGAGGACAACGAAGACAGGAAGTTGTCACTGTTCTGTAACATCACTGAAGAGGGAAGACACGATGACGTAGTAGTTACGTAGTTTTCACGTACCGAAAAGGTGATTTCGGTACAATGCAAATAAACAAAACATGGCTACCAAACAAAAAAAGCCTTCCATGAAATATAGCACTAACAAAATTTAGAGCAGGAACAGTTTAGATTATTGCTATTTTTACATTGCATAAACATATTAAATTCTGTAGATGCAAATGTAACGATAACATTAAATATTAACGATTCAGAACACAAATGGACTAGTAGGCGTATATCATATTTCGAGAAACAAGATGTTAAGTTATTAGACCGTTATAAATTCTAGAGATTGTTTCAGAACTCTCTTTGCAATTAGAGTTACATATAATTTTGAACTACAAACATGATGAGATGTAGTTAGAATTTTTTTAACTTTTTTTTCATGAAATGAGTTTAGCATAGTGTCTGGTCTTGGTCTACTTTTGCTTGAACAATTAAATTGTCAATTCTGTTTGTAATAAACACCATTTTTTCTATACGTTCTGATTGTTAACTATAACGCATGTCTGTCAGACGTGTTTTGCACGATGAAAAATTATGTTCAACATCACACGATATTATGGCAGCTTACTTGCATCATGATATATTTCATAGTTTGATGTATGTGAGAAAAATATTGTCCTTACCTACCAGAACTTTACTAATTTCACAAAGCACAGCTTCAAGTTTAGCAGCGGCAGTCTTTCCTTTATTTAGAAGCTGTAATCTGTTCACAGAGCTAGGACTTCCCTCGGGTAGCAGGAATGAACTGACAGCTACTTGACTACAGAATATTCCACCATTGCTGTTCTACTTTTTCATCTAGGCTCATATTATTATTCTGGGGATCAAGTTTAGGACAAAAACCTCCATCTAACTAGGTCACTCTGTGACTCTTTATCCAATTATTTGCTTTATAAAATCTCTTTACCTTGCTCAGAATAGATACTGAAGAATTTTCACTTCTCTACCACACCACACTGTCAAAAATTACATAAATACATTCGTTTCAAAAATGTTTTAATGAATTCCTAGAACTTTTATTTTAAAAAAGAACCAAATTTCAAAGTTTAAAATATGAAGGAGTATGAAATTTTCATTAAAATATAAACATTTGGCCAAATATTATGAAATATGAAAAAATGTTTTGGTCTTATTTGATTCTACAGATCATAAAATGTAAATATACCTAGTCTTAGTGCTCAGAGTAATAGTTTAAAACATGAAATTTAATAAAATTCCTCGCTCTAGTTAAAGTATACAGATTTATGCGTTTCATTTGTTTTTCTCCACTAGGGTGCATTCTTACAGTATTGCGATCCTATTTGCCAATAAATAATATGATATTGTTGCAGTGGATGAACAAATAAACTAACCAAATATTAATCATTTTTTCAAAACATCGCCATTACTATAAATATCTACATATTTTTAAAAAACTAAATTAAAAAATATTTTCTGAGCAAACAGATTAATTAAATAACTCTAAAAATGCCACTCTTGATTTGTAAATCCTGTAGATAAATTCAGGAATCACTTCATGACTAGTGAATTTATGAATAATTTGGAAATCACTCGTGGTATCACTTATGAACATTAATGAAGGACTGGTGTGTCTAGTATTAAATATTCACGTACAGGTGGCCCTGGAATTCAGTTGATCACTTAACCTTCGTCGTTATGTCGTCATAAAAGTGTGTGTATGCGGTGTGTGTGTGTGTGTGTGTGTGTGTGTGTGTGTGTGTGTGTGTGTGTGTGTGTGCGTACCCGCGTGTGATCCAGCAGTAGAACTCCTGTCCCTCCCGACATGTGGTGACAGCCTGGTAGTGTGGGTGTGAAAAACAACGTACGAAGGGCAGAGGAAAAACTAACATAAATAGCGTAAAAAGTAGTGTTTTAAAAATAATCAATTTCAAACAACCCATAGTTAATTACCACAATGTAGTAATAAAATGTTTACTCATCTAGGTTATGCCCACGATTCATTCTTCTTTGATATAAACATTTTAAAGAGTTTAATTTCATAACAAACATTTGTATGTAAAACTCCTGAATAATGTATAAAAGAAGAATAATAAATTACGATATTCTTTTGACAGTCTAGGATGGCATAACACCAAAATTTACAGCAAATCACATTATTGGTCATAGGTTATAGTAAAGTTGCATTAAAACGTTGGTAGTAAAACTGTTTGTAGGCTATGTTAAAAAAAACTAAGAAAGAATAAAAATTATAATACCGTATTAAAAAACAAAGAAAATGTAGAAATATAAATGGAAAGGAATTTTCTTTATATGCCCTGTAACCATATCAAATCTAATATTAAAATACACCGTTCCTTTTTTTTTAAATTTTAATAAGTGTTTCGAGAAAATTATCATTAGTAATGCCACGAGTGATTTCCAAATTATCAATAAATTCCCGACTCACGAAGTGAGGAATGAATTTATCAAGATAATTTGGAAATGAAGAGTGGCATTTGTTGAGACTATTTAACGAATAAAATTAAATTGTTTACTCACGAACCATCGTTTAAATATATTTATTTTTAGATACTTATATATTTAATATTAATGGCGATGTTTGAAAACAAATGAAAAAGGTTCGTTATATTTCACTTCTTCATCAAGGCAACCAGATAAATTTTCATTGCCAAAGTATCGCAATATATATTGTATTGATTTAGGCTTTCACAGCCGGAGTTACTACGATGCTCTTGCAGAAGATTTCCGGGCTGTTGGCCGTTGTCTTGAGGCTTGTAGTTCCCCAACGTTGCGCCAGAGACTGCGTCCGGCATCGTCAATGGTTGTCTTGAGACTGGCAATTTTGAGAAACGAGAAACGAGAGAAACGATGGACAGCGCAGAATGCGACTGGTTTTGCGGCTACCACGCTGCCGGTCAACCGTAGTTGACATGGGTACCAAGACTGAGTCCACTAACCCAAAAATTTTGAAAAAAGTAAAGCCGGAGCATTTACTTATGTATTTGATTGTAAATCATTTTATTCATCATTCGCGCATAGCCGAATATTTGTAGCTATCGTGTGCTCCGTTCTGATTGGCTGTTGTACCGAACTCGGTATATATGTTTAAAAATAGTTAAAATCTATTAAAGTGGGATTTTTATTGTTAATAATAGTTAGTCCTATAGTGTACTAATGTATAATGTTGTTTTGATAATGTTAATCATGAGATAATTAATGTTTAAAAGTGTATGATGGCTGGCCAATCACCGTCCAGCACATGGCATTCCCTGGCGGTCGCCCATGCAGGTACTCTGCCTTGCTCAGATCGCCGTGACTGGCTTTTCTATATGTTGGCGGGCGATGGGCCTGCTGTAAGTGGTCTCGCATTTGCGGTGAATATTCATGGACTTAGAAAATTTTGGCATTGTAATTTGGACATAGAATTTTTACGAGGTCGACTTGAGCGCTATAGTGCACTTTACCATGACCTCTGAAGTGTGATTGCGGCCGTAATGTAGATGTCCCTACGTTCTTATGGAATATAGTATTTTTTCTGATTTGTTAATTTATGGACTTAGAATATTTTTATGAATTTTATATGTTAGTTATGCAGGATCCGTGAAGTTCACATCCGAAGAGGCACGAAGGCAGCAGTCGTCCAGATGAGAAGGCATTAGCTTGCAGCCCCAAATTGAAATGAAATTCTTCCTCACCTCCACTTTCCCGGTTCTATAAGGAAATACATTAATTTACTGATGGAGCAAAGGAAAATACTCCGGTATTCACCTTAACGCCAAGGAAACCATCAGAAACCTTGATAGAGTAGTTGTTGAATATAATAGTATAGAATTATTTGTTCCAGAATAGGTTAATGAATTAAAAATTTTCAGACTTTAATTTTGTTAAATTGCCCTTAAATTTTGAATTTGGAATAATTGTATGGGATGTTATAATACTTTACCTGTCGAATTAAGTGGCCTACTCCGATATTTATCTTAGTGTCAAGGAAACCACCGAAACCATTGACAGAGTGGGTTTGAATTTAATAAATAAGTTTCGAAAAATGGCCAATAATCAGTCAGGGCCTTCCAGTTTTATTTAAAAGGTGAATTACTGGAAAATCACCTGTTTGTCTTATTTAAGGTCGGTTCGTATGGCGTATAACCGACAGAACTCGCCTATTTGTCTGGGGAATGAATTACGCCAGCATGACCTCCCAATTTGTTGGTTCATTTCTATGATTATAGGTCATATATACTCGAAATACATCGGTTGGTTTTCTGAATTTTTTCATATCGAGTAGTATATCAGCTTTTGATGTAGTGGTTTATGATCTGTCTGATATGTAGGACAGTCGTGCCCAAACATGCACTGTTTTTTAACACCTTGAGGGACTGTTTGAATGCCTTTATTGAGCATTGACTTTCGGCCTTGGAATGAAGGTCGATTTATTGTCCCAGTTAATGTATCAGTCTCTGTCTGAGAAGATACATTTTTGACTGTTTTTGGAGATATGTCACGTGTAGCAATATACCCTGTCTGAGTATATGTACTTGTCGCTATCAATATTTCAGTTTGAACTGATTTTTGGACGCTGTGTAAATCATGGCGTTCTTTTGGTACAGTTTGAGGAATTTCATTCTCTTGCACTATTTCTTTTCTAGCAGTAGGAGTAATCTCAACTGAAACTGCTTTTTTTCCTTCCTTAGTATAAGTTTTCCTTACAGCAGGAGCAAGCTCGACTTGTACTGCATTTTGGATTTCCTCTTGGGAGGACTTGCGTAGTCTCCGGTATTGTTCGATTTTTACTTTATAATAGCAAATACGATTTATTTTAAGGATCTCTTCGATGACATAGCCTTCCGCCAGGACCCCGATGAAAATTGGCAGCGGCTTCTTGGTCCTCCTAGAAGTCATGTTGACTACCTTTAGGACCTCGAAGCCATGGCCTTTTACGTCGTCCTGGATCTCGGTTGGATCTACGCCAGAGTCGATAACTTTTACTACAAATTTACGCGCTGTAGCTCGCGATTTCTTATTTCCTTCGCAGCAGGGAATGTTACGCTGCAGCAGCAGCAGCTGTCGGTATATATTGTAGGCAGACAATGAAGTCAGCCTAACCCTTGTTCCGAGCGGCGTTGGTTCGCAATTGAATGCGTGCGGCTCGGTTTGTGCGAAAACCCTGTTCGCAGCTGCTAATTCGACGGTGAATTACCTACTTATCAGCAGTAGAGAGGGTTTCGATTATTTTGGACGCGAGTCCTGGGTCCTGAACCTCCAGTGGCCCCTCCATCGTTAGACGGTGAGGACTCCGGAGTTAAGGAGACTGTCAGAGGGAACTCGGCCTTACCGACAGTCGATACTGCTGGTGTTGGAGACGATGGCTTTTTCTCCGCTTGAGATTTTTTACGCGTCCGATGAGCGATTGGTGGAGTGGGAGCTACATTGTGGCTCGTTGTCTTCTTTTTGGGCTTTCCCATGTTGGAGGGTTCTTGTTAGTGGATAGGGAAATATGGTATCACCAGTAGGAGTTGCCCTGTCAAAGACCCTGGGATAGGGGCCGGACGGGATAAGGCCTATTGCCTTTTGAGGTGTAGGTACTAACCAGGTTAGATAGGTAGGTTGTAGAACCCTCGCTGAAAGAGAAATGCTGTCGGGACTCTTTTGCTATGCCGGCGCACTACGTTGGCGCTGCCGGTTGGCTGCGCTGTACGCTGCCGCAAGCACGATTAAGTGCAAGGGAGTCGATCCCGGATGCCGCCGAACGAGGCTTCACTTGCCGGTAGGCTGGAGCGCTGCTCGACGATCAGGACGTGCTACCTCTTCCACTGCTGGCCATTCTACTGATTTTTCCCTTCTTGGCAATTTTGAATGAGAACAAGGAGTCACTGAGTGCAACAGCAGCAATAAATTGCCGCTGCAGCTACAGACATTTCCCTTTAGGTTGGCCGAGGCCAACCAGGGTGCCAAGGCTTTCGCCCTTTTGCCCCGTTAATTTTGAAGGTAAGAGCCGAAAAGATATATATATATATATATATATATATATATATATATATATATATATGGTGTGTAATAAAGTGTATGGCCATGGCAGTGTGTTGTAGCGGTGTTGATTGTATGTTTCGGAGCGGTGAGCAGTAGTTGTCCTTTTTGTTGTACTTAAGTTGCCGAGAAGTTGATGTATGTGGCTGCATAGTAGCAAAGTCAGAGTGGCAAAGGCGTCCGGGATCTGTGTGACGGGATGAGACGAAATGAAATCTCCTGTAGAAATCACAAGTCCTTCCCCCTCTCTCGACCGAATGTTTTGAAGAATTGGGGGTATTAGTAATTTAATTAGTGGTGCAAAGGGGCCACTCCGACATTTGTCTTCACGCATGAGGGAAACCACTATGAAAACCTCATTCAGAGTGTGTTGGCTTTAGTGTTGCTGGCCAAAACCGGGCGCTCTGGGGCCTATCTTTATTAAACAAAAGGAAATACATGTGAGTGGAAATATAAATGTATAAAAGTATAAATGTATAAATGTATAAAAGTATAAATGTATAAATGTAATGTTAATGTTAACTAATAGAGTTACATTTTCTTGTTCTTTGTAGATCACTGGTTTGTAATTGCACTTCACTTCACTTTATTTCACTTCACTTCACTTCACTTACTTTCACTTGAAGTTCTTCGATGTAAGGTGCCTGAATGATTATTGAGGGCAGAGTGTGTCACGCCAGACCTGAGGCAGGATGGATGTTGGTAGCAGATGTTTGTCGGCGGCTATGTCAGAATGGCCCAGTGTGGCGACGAGGGGATTATTGTGCCCCTCTGTACGTACGAAGAAGTGGCATGTTCGATCAAGAATATACTCCTTCAGTGGGAGAACTTTGTACTGATTCTCTAGGGTACTAAGTGATGTGTAGTGTGGGAGACCCGTGCACATATAAACTTTCGTAGAGAACTTTGTTCTGGAAGAGGTATAATTTCCTTTGGTGGATTTGAGCTGCGTGACACCAAATTGGGCACGCGTAGGTCAATATCTGCCGTATGAGTGTTTTGTAGAGTGTGATTTTGATATGTGATTGGAGTTTGTTCTCCCTGTTTAGTATTGGGAAGAGCTTGGAGAGTCGTCCATAAGCTTTTTGTAGTGTTGTGTTGATATGATTTTTGAAGGTTAGTTTGGGATCGAGGGTGACCCCCAGGTATTTCACCTCGGTATTCCAACTGATGTTACTCCCGTTGATTGTCAGTAGATTAGGCGGATTCTTGAGGTGAGTGCGGTGTCTGGAGGAACTATAGTTTGGCACTTGGTTGGTTGATTTCGAATCGCCACCTCTGTAGCCACGTCTCGAGTAGCTGCACGTTAGTTTGCACTTGTTTGCATACCGCGTTTACCTGCGTGGATTGGCCAGTTATTAGGGTGTTATCTGCAATTAATATGTAGCTTGCTGTTTTTGTGTAGCATGTTGTGGGGGATATCATTACTGTATATATTGAATAGGGTCGGTGCAAGGATGCTTCCCTATAGTACCCCGCTGTGTATTATGTAAACGTCGGATAGTGCATTCTCGAACAACACTCGAAACGATCTATGGTTGAGATAGCTAGCTACCAAGTGTATGATGCCGTCCTCGATGCCAAGTTCTATTAATTTTCGTAGCAGGCCTTCATGCCAAACTTTATCGAAGGCCTGCTTGATGTCAAAATATAGGCCGACTGTTGTTTCTCCTCTCGTTGAATCGGCGTGTGATGTCTTCCACATGACGCATCAGTCTTGGTAATTTTGTCAACTACCTGCTCTATTTATACGAAGTAACGGACAGCGCAGAGAACACGTCGCGGATACATGTATAAATTACGAAGTAACGGACAGCGCAAAGGACACGTCGCGGATACATGTATAAATAGAGCAGATAGTCGACAAAATTGCCAGGACCATTCCTGGGCACCCATTCACCGAGACGCAGGTCAGCAGAGGAAGTGCCTCCAGCACCGAGAGAAGCGCTCCTAGACCGGCGACCAAGCACTCACCAGGCGGCAACCGGCTTCGAGTACCGATAGCGATATCGGAACCAGCGACTGCGTCAGCGCAGCTAACCTTGAGCCAAGGCTTGTCCGACAGCTTTAGGGTTACCAAACCTAACTATACCCGTCAGCACCTCATAACCTCTAAAGGCAATAGGTCTTATCCAATCTGCCCCTAGCTCGGCCTCTCACCCAAGGTCTTTGTCAGGGCACTTCCAACCTGTCAACCACCTCCCGTATCTCTAATAACACCCCAATATGGGAAAACGTAGACCTGGATCGGGTAATAGCTCATCTGAGTGTACTCCAATCGCGCAGCGCACGCGGCGTAGAGCAGAAAACTTTGTAGCTAGTGCTATAATGAAGTCGAGTCCACTCATAATGTCTCCCCATCCCCGGAGGTTCCCCCGCCAGCTAGCGAGGGCTCATCTGGGGGTTCGAAGACGACGGACTCGCAACCATGTACGTCGAAACCCCCTGCCTGCTGATGAGTCGGCAATTTACCGTAGCTCTGGCAGCGGCGAACAGGGAGTTCGCCAAGACCGAACCACTTGCATTCATTTGCAAGGTTGAAGGATTCGGAACAAGGGTTAGGTTGACTTCAATGGCAGCCTATTACAAGTACCGACAGCTGCTTCTTCGGTGTAATATACCTCATCGCGAGGAAAATAAGAAACCGCGAATACCTATACGGAAATTCGTTGTTAAAGGAGTCGACCCTGACGTTGAAACTTCTGAGATCCGGGACGGCCTAGACGGTCATGGCTTCAAGGTACTATCGGTTGTCAACATGACTTCTGGGAGGAGGACTAAGAGGCCGTTGGCTATGTTTTCTGGCGGTCCTGGCAAGGGGCCCACAGTTTGCGAGGTGACTACGCTAAAGCGATTGTGCCACTACAAAGTTAAAATAGAACCCCACAGGCGCATGAAGCCACCACCCAATAGCGCATCGCGAAAAAAGGCGATAGTACAGGCAAATCTTGCTATCAAGAAAAAGGCAGTTCCAGTTGAGTCCGCTCCTGCTGCCTCTCCCACTAGCTCAGGCACAGAGGAGCCCATCGCTCTTCGACCTGAGCTCCCTGGAAGGGTGAACGTCACCGCTAACTCAGATGCTCTCAACGGCACTGAAAAGAAAAAGAAAAGAACTGGACCAAGAAAGACCCAGACAACGCAGGCCTCACAGACAGAGGACCGAGACTTGGCCACACCAGAGCCTAAAATACAACGAACCGCGGGCACTCAAACTGTCCCAGATCCGTTCAAAACTACGGCCCCTCAGGTCGTAAAACAAAAACAGCCTGCCCGAAAAAACAGAGGAGTGGATGCACCACGCGTTTGCCTATGTTGGAATGACTGCCCAGCATATGAGGGTATACCGGATGATCACATTCCACATCTTATCTTCGCTGCTTTAGAGAAACATATCTCTGAACGCCAAAAAATGCTTTCCTTCACATTGTTCTTAAATGGGAATGCCAAATATTAATCGGCTGTGACGTGCTACCTATCTAGGACTTTCCTCCCAGGCGCAAACGCACCAGCTTGACATGATGGATCATTCCATTCCATCGCAAAAAGGTGATTTGCCGGTTATTCACCGTAAGAACCGGACAGCCCTGATCGATTTTGACCATTTTTCGAAACTTTTCAATTAAATTCACCCCTACTCTGCTAAGGTTTTCGGTGGTTTTCCTTAGCGTGAAGACAAATGTCGGAGTAGGTCCCTAATCTCCACCAGTAGTATTAATTACTCCCAAATTTTCTAAATTAAAAATTTACGAGCATATGACCTAATTAATCTCCCACACCTAAAATTACAACTTTCGACATTATAACTAAATTATCATTTATTAAGCTACTCCACTAATGGTTTCGGTGGTTTCCTTAGCGTTAAGGCAAATGCCGGAGTAGTCCCATTGCTTCATCCAGTAAATTCACTCTCCCTATATCAAGCCGGGTGGGCTTACAACTACAATACCAATATTTACAACTACAACACCAAAATTTACATCCTAAATCCAGACGTGCGAATAACACCAACATCATACACAGCCATGGTTAACACTCATCCTTTTAACTCCCCCTTTTCGGTCATATTTCAAAATTAGCGGGACTAAAAGACATTGTCTTGGAACCCGCGAATGGCTAATGGATAATTAGACCATTCAAAAGGTAGGCTGTAGCCGCAGCTGGTATTCACCAGATGCCGCATTCAGCACATACCATGTTAAACTTACCGTGGCAAAATTGCCAGTCTCAAGTCTAGCCTTGAGGATGCCGGACGCAGTCTCTGGCGAAACGTTGGGGAACTACAAGCCTCAAGACCACTGTCAACAGTCCGGAAATCTTCTGCAAGATCATCATATCGCAATATAGTAAGAATGCACCCTAGTGGAGAAAAAATAAAACACATCAAACTGTGTATTTATATTAATTTCTGATTTCCTCTGAAGTAATATGTCAATTATATTTTTCTAGAACGTTATTACCTTGGAAAATAATACGTTTTAGAAAGTGAAAATAGTGTGTGTTTTTTTGTGGTACAATTAATTGCTACAAACGTTTTTATATTACATCCCGCAATCATTATCAATTTACAATAGTGCACTATATATACAATCTGGTAGCCGTATTTCTTAAAGAGTCAATCGCTGCAATATAATGCTCTGGCATATTCAGAATGCTAAAAAGGAGGAGCATTCTTTAATATCACTATTTAACTCATGCGCCAAATGGGAGTCAATGACCAATCACATTTCAATGATTTCTTTATTTACAAATAATTACAGTCGTGTTTCGCCTAGAATTTGCCAACTGAAGTTTATAATAATAATAGGACATAGCATTATTTTGCAGTGATTGATCCACCAAGAAATACGGCTACCAGATTGTATATACAGTGCCTGAATGTCAGCAGAAACCGCATGCAAGGGATAATATAAAAACACTTGTAACAGTTGATTATACCATAAAAAAAGAAACCACTGTTTGTACTTTCTTAAACGAATTATTTTCCAGGAAATGACGTTGCTGAAAAATATAATTGACATATGTACATCATAGACATAAGAAATTAATACATATAACGTTGGTTCTAAATTTCTCCACTAGGGTGCATTCTTACAATAATGCGATCCTTTGGCAATATATAATAATATGATCTGGTTGCAGTGATGAACAAAAGAAGCAAATTAAGCGTATCGTTTCTCATTTGTTTTCAAACATGGCCGTTTACATTAAATATATAAGTATTTTAAAATAACTATAGTTAAATAATGATTTGTGAGTAAACAGCTTAAGTTTATTCGTTAAATAGTCCTAACAAATGCCACTCTTGATTCCTAAGTTCTCTAGATAAATTGGAAATCACTCGTGGCATTGCTTATGATAAATTTATTTGATAAATTCCACGTGAAACACAACTGTAATTGGTTTTAAATCAAAATTCATTGAAACGCGATTGGTCATTGACTCCAATTTGGGGCATGAGTTAAAAAGTCCTAGAAAATTGTATGTTTTAAATTCACTTCACTTCACTACAAGGGATAGGCAAAATACCTGTTCCGCCTCACAGTTGTTCTGTCCATATTTTCACTGGCCTTTCTACATTCCTTTAACCTCTTGGCTTGTAGATAAATGCTGCATTTGGTAATATTGTTACGTTCATTCTTTCTACATGTCTAAACAATTTTTCTCTATATACTTTGATTTCATCATTCAATGGATATATATCAAACTCTGTTCACTATTTATTTTGAGTAAATGTTTAGGTTAATTTTTTAACTAGAGTAAAAAAATATAATAGTGTCGTTTTGTGTTTGTAAATAATAAATATGATATAAAGTTTTTTTTAAATTTCATTCGAAAAATACATATTTCACATTTTGTCACGTTTCATATAATCAACTTCATGAATATCTAAGAAATATCTTATTTAGTAATTATTTAACTAAATTGAATACAATAATAATAAATCAATAACTCACTGGCACTATGAACCCGTAGGTTCATGGCCGAACGGACATAAGCTTTCCATCAATCCCTAACCAGAGCTAATGTTTTCCAATCATTCCCTGTATATTCTACTTCCCTCAAATCATAGTTTGTTATTCTCCCACCTCTCTTGGTCTACCAACTGTGCGTTTCCCCTCTGGTTTTCCTACAAAAAGTATCCATGCACTTCTTTCATACCCCATTAGTGCCACATGTCCAGCCCATCGAAATCTACGAGTCTTAACACTTCTTATTATATCTGGTTTCTTATAAAGACCATTTAGGTCCCTACGTGGTATTCTTCTCCATTCACCTGTCTGTTCTCCTCTCTTTGGTCCAAACGTTTCCTAAGGACTTTATTCTCAAATACTCGTATTCACATTTCCTCCCATAAAGTGAGAGGCAATGTTTCGCATCCATATAATATAACTGGTAGTTATATATATTTACGGTATAACGTTTTAGAAAGGAGTTGTGACGTCCAGAGTCCATGTAATGCATTTCCAAAAAATGAGCCTATGTTTAATTTATTTTTACTTCTCATTCATATTTGTGATTATTGTTCCTAGGTATTTCAATTCAGCCACTTTCTCAAACTTTCGCTCATTTGTCATTAGAATTAAATTTTCATTATATAATTTATTTCTATGTATGACCATACATTTAGCTTTATTCATATTTAAATCCAGTCCCAATTTATTAGTGTTGCTAAAAAATGTGTGCGTGTTGGCCTTTAGTATATCCTCGCTATCGTCCAATAGTAGTACATCATCAGCATATTAGTACCATTGAGGTATAGGCCTTATTATTCTCTAAATATTGATGGCATAATAATATTAGTAATATTATTATTATTATTATTATTATTATTATTATTATTATTATTATTATTATATTACTATTATTAGTATTAGTATTATTATTATTACTATTATTATTATTACTATCATCCCCTCCATGGTATCTTTACTTTGTCGTGGTGGAGTGGCTTGTGTGCTTAAATGATCCTGAGAGCTATGCCGGCGGTAGCATTGCTGCCGATAGGGTTACCCATGCCGGACTGGTCGAAGGTGATAAGCCAGACGAATAAAGTACCTTGGTCGAAAGAGTGACGATCTTTCACCGTAAAAATACAACCGTCAAGAAATGCGGACATGGGTTCTACTGGGGTAAAATTTTCCGGAGGTCAAATAGTCCCCCATTCGGTTCTCCGGGCGGGGACTACTTCAGGGAACCCATGCCAAAGGCTCAAACACAGGGACATGTTCCTAGGAACATGGAATGTTAGGACTTTATACAATAGCGGGGCACTAGAGATATTAACGCGGGAATTGGATAAATCGCCCTTGGATATAGTCGCTTTACAGGAAGTTAGGTGGCCAGGAGAAGGTAGTCAGGAATCAGGAAGCTTTGCATTATACTATGGGGGTGCAGAAAGACCTGCATTTGGAACGGGTTTTTTAGTCAGAAGGAGGATCCTATCCGCTATCCGAGATATTAAGTTTGTTAGTGATAGGATATCATACATAATTCTAAAGGGTAAACGACATGATTTTATAATTGTAAATCTACATGCCCCCACAGAAGATAAAGATGACAAGATCAAGGATGAGTTCTATGAAGAATTAGAATGCTTATTTGATAGCCTTTCACGATATCATATGAAAATTGTCTTAGGAGATTTTAATGCAAAAGTGGGGCGGGAAGATATATTCAAACCAACAATAGGCAAATTCAGTCTTCATGAAGATAGTAACGACAACGGGGTTAGATTAGTCACATTTGCCACATCAAAGAATCTCATTGTTAAGAGCACAACATTTCAGCATAAGGATATTCATAAATACACCTGGACGTCCCCAGATGGAGAAACTCGGAACCAGATAGATCATGTATTAGTGGATAAACGCTGGCACAGTAGCATCATTGATGTTAGATCAGTTAGAGGGACAGACTGCAATTCAGATCATCATCTGGTCAGAGTGAAAATCAGACAACGGCTATCGCTTATGAGAGGAACAAACGCTAAAGATGATTCTGTAAAATATGAATTAAAAAACTTGAAAAATGATGAAATGCGGCAAGAATACCAAATCAAAATTGCTAATAGATTTGAAGTACTGGAATCTTCAGATGACAATGTGGCAAACGAAGAAGAAACTGATATAAATAAAGAATGGGAGGCTATAAGAGATACTATTAAATTGTCAGCATCAGAAAGCATTGGTTGTTTAAAAAAGAGGCAAAACAAGAAATGGTTTGATGAGGAATGTGCCGACATTGTAAAGAAAAGAAAGCTAGCAAAAATGAAATGGTTACACGAGCCAAATGAGGTAAATTTAGAGCAATTGGGTAGTGTTAGACGGGAAACCACCAAGTTACTAAAGAGTAAAAAGAGGGAATATTTGAGAGAGAAGATTAATGATCTTGAAATGAATGCAAAAAATAGGAACATTAGAGAATTATATCAGGGAATTAGTATAGAGAAGAAAGGGTTTCAGGCTAGAACAAACATAATTCGGAATGAAAATGGGGATATGATTGCAGATTCCAAGAGTATATTAAATAGATGGAAAAGTTATTTTAATCAGCTATTAAATGTACATACAGAACAGGACATTGAGGAGGATAAGTTACAGACAGCAGAAATGCTAGTCGCAGAGCCAAGTGCATTAGAGGTTGAAATGGCGATTGAAAAATTGAAGATGTATAAAGCATCAGGTTCAGATGAGATCCCAGCAGAACTGATAAAATCAGGGGGAGAAAAATTGATGGACAAGATACGCTGTTTGCTTAGTATGATTTGGGAAAAAGAAGCTCTTCCAGATGAATGGAAGGAATCAATTATCGTACCAATTTATAAGAAAGGAGATAAAACTGATTGCAACAACTATAGGGGCATCTCATTACTTTCAACTTCGTACAAAATTCTAACAAATATATTAGTAAGCAGACTTACTCCCTATATTGATGACATTCTAGGAGATCATCAATGTGCATTTAGAAGAAACAGGTCTACAACAGATCAGATTTTTAGTATAAGACAGATTTTAGAAAAGAAATGGGAATATAATGGTACTGTACATCAACTATACGTAGACTTCCAAAAAGCATATGATTCAATTAAGAGGGAGAAGTTATATAGTATCCTGCTGGAGTTCGGAATTCCTAAAAAGTTAGTTAGACTTATACGAATGTGTCTAAATGGCTCAACGAGTAGGGTGCGTGTAGGCAAACAGTTTTCAGACACTTTTGAAATCCAGAATGGGTTGAAGCAAGGAGATGCACTATCTCCTCTACTATTTAATTTTGTACTAGAGCATGCCATTAAATCTTTAGAGAATGAGGAAGGCTTACAACTGAATGGTATTAATAAGCTGTTAGTTTATGCTGATGATGTAGTACTACTGGCCGATAGCGAGGAGATACTAAAGGCCAACACGCACACACTATTGAGTAACACTAAGAAATTAGGACTGGAAGTAAATATCAGTAAAACTAAATATATGGTCACACGTAGAAATACATTATATAATGGAAATGGACAGCTAATGACAAATGAGGGAAATTTTGAGGAATTGGCTGAATTCAAATACCTAGGAACAATAATCACAAATAGGAATGAGATGCACAAAGAAATTAAACATAGGCTCAATTCTGGAAATGCATGCTATTATGCATTGCAGAGACTTTTGATGTCCCAACTCCTTTCAAAAAACGTTAAGCTGAAAATATATAAAACTATTATTCTACCAGTTATATTATATGGGTGCGAAACATGGACTCTTACTTTAAGGGAGGAAAGGAGATTACGAGTATTTGAGAATAAAGTTCTTAGGAAAATTTTTGGACCAAAGAGAGATGAACAGACAGGTGAATGGAGAAGACTACATAACAATGAACTACATGGTCTTTATAGGAAGCCAGATATAATAAGAACAGTTAAGTCCCGTAGACTGCGATGGGCAGGACATGTTGCGCGTATGGGGAATGAAAGACGTGCATGGAAACTTCTTGTAGGAAAGCCAGAAGGAAAACGCCCAGTTGGTAGACCAAGAATGAGGTGGGAGAACAACATTAACTATGATTTGAGGGAAGTAGATTATACAGGGAATGATTGGAAAGCATTAGCTCAGGATAGGGATGTATGGAGAGCTTATGTCCGCACGGCCATGAACCTACGGGTTCGATAGTGCCAGTGAGTAAGTAAGTAAGTAAGTAAGCATTATTACTATCATCATCATAATCATCATTATCGTCGTCGTCGATTATTGGATATGATCATTATTACAAGCATTGAATTATAAAAATTATTAAAGTTGAAAGAAATGTATTGTAGGCAATTGAAGAGAGAGAAGATTATGATGGTATGGACATGTTAACAAAATAACGACTGAGGGAATCCCTAGGAGGATCTAGGAATGGAAAATAGATGGGAAAAAAGAAAGGGATGACCTAAACAAGAATGAATGGATGATGTGTGAACTGGGTCTTACAGATGAGGATGTTAAGTATCGCTACAACTGGAGATGACGAATTCCTTTGGGGGGAGGGTAAGGAAACATATTTTATTGTGGATAATATCCGAAATGAATAAAAATTATCGCTATAATTGTTATTATTATTAATATTATTATTATTATTATTATTATTATTATTATTATTATGTCCAACGCTGTGGTCTCGAGGTAGCGTGTTGTCTTGTCACGCAGCGGGCCCGGGTTCGATTCCTGGTCGGAACAGGCTCTTGGGTGAGGTTTTTTCCAGTTTTTTTCCTCACCTGTAAGACAAATGTCAGGACGCGTAGGGCCCAACGGTCCCAGAAAATCATCCGGCCATCATCATCTTTATCATTAGTATCATATTTCACCGGTGTGGAAAGCAACGGGAATCTACCTCACCTACAATTCCATAGTAAAGCTGCAAAGCATACCATGAATATGCTTATGATAGCAGTGAAAGATCTGCCCTCGGTCAGCATTACTATGGATAGAATTATTATAAGTATTATTATTATTATTATTATTATTATTATTATTATTATTATTATTATTATTATTATTATTATTATTGTTATTATTATTGGTCTTTAAAATTTCAAGTGTTAGATCTCAGTGGGTCCATACAGTCTCGACCCGGCAGTTCTTGGGTATTCCTCAAATGCTCCCATGTGCTTAATAAGACATCTTCTTCGCGCGTTTCATCCACTAAAGCATATATTAGTTTATGTAGTGGGAAATAGGGAAATCGAAAAAAAAATCATTGAGATTTTGTAACATTATAAAATTAATACATTTTACGTGTCATTCTTGTCTACTTGATTTCTTAACTTGTAGGCTATTTGTAATCTGGTTGCATTATCAGCAGAATATAGATATTGAATTTCGAAAGGGATATTAATTTAAAAAGTATATATATGTGTGTTGTATGTATAAGTTCGGGTAATGTGAAACTTTCTGTTTGAGTGGACCCTGTTAATATCTCCTGTAATATGTGCTGCCTTCGAACAGAAAATATTATAACTTCTATCCCTCATTTACTTGTAAGGCTTCAAGGCCATTTAAGTTTATTCTTTATGCGTATAGAGGTTTATTTGTGATATTTACTAAAAATACCAATTCGAAAGTTTTTCAAGCTAAGAATAAATTCTTAATTTCTGCTATTGAATATTACATACGTGGAAAAAACTCTTAAATATATTATATATGTACACGTTGTTTTAACATACTAACGGTATTGGTTTGATATTATGTGACATGGTGGGTGTATAAAATAATGAAACATAACAAAGGAATTTGGTTAATGTGGACCCTCCACTAGGACTTGAGTCCTTTTTTCACGAACATATTTTATCTATGAGGATGCTCTCTGTAAATACTAATCACTTAATTAATTTTATTTAATATCCTTGTAATTTTACTAAACCCAAAGGCCGTCGTTTTCTGCAGCTGAATGATGTGTAGATATTAAAATCACCAATAATAACTTTTTCAAAACATTAAACAAATATAAACGATTTTTAATTATGATCAGTCATAAATATTTTCAGTTTATTCTGAGCCGTTCTGTAAAAATTAATACAGTATATTCTTAAAAATATACTAAAGGATAAGTGGAATTTGGGGTCCACTTTATCCGAATGTGAAAGTTAAAGTGGACCTTCCTTGTAATGTAAAATGTATGTAAATTATGTACACGTTTCCATATATTTGAATAAAATAACAATGTTATTTCATAGATATTCAATTGATATTCACTGTAATTAAACATAATTCAAATCCCTTAATTAAAAAAGAAAAACAACAAATCCAAAACAGGGGTCCAAATTGCCCGATGTTCCACCATATATATATATATATATATATATATATATATATATACACATATGTGGGTGTGGGTATATATTATAATATATAATATACATATATAATTAAATTTTTGACATTGAGCAATGCACGCTTAATACGATATGATAAAAATATAAATGCCTGAACGGGATATGATCTCGGATCTCTGGGATGGAACACCAGCGTGCTATCCCTTACACCATCGGGCAAATCCAATTCAAACTTTTAGCTTTCTTATATATATTATATTCTCCATTATTACTAGATGTCGCGAAGATTCGATCTTCACTGCCATCTAGCCGCTGACTATAACAGGTAAGCTAATTAAAGAGATTATTTTTACTTTATAGCTGTGACGCTTTATCAATGTTATAATTAATTTTTTTTTACATTAAGCAATGCAAGCTTAACATAACATGATTAGAAAAATAAATGCCTTAACGGAATTTGAACTGGAACTCTGGGTTGGCACCTCCCCGTGATTCCGTTACACCACCAGGCAAATCCAATTCAAACATTTATCTTACTTATATATACATTAATTTCTCCATTATCACTAGATGTCGCGAGGACTCGGTCTTCACTACCATCTTGTTGCTGACTCTAACAAGTAAGAAAATTAAAGACAATATTGTTACTCTGTAGCAGTGACGCATTATCGATGTTATAATTAAATTTTTGACATTGATTAAAGCAAGCTTAATATGATATGTTAAGAAAAATAAATGCCTGAACGGGATTTGAACCCAGACCTCTGTGTTGGTACTCCAGCGTGCTATCCATTATTCCACTAGGCAAATCCAAATTCAAAGATTTATTTATTTTACATGTTATGCACACACACATATTTATATATTCTCCATTATTAGCGAGAACTGGGTCATCACTGCCATATAGTCGCTGACTGCAACAACTAAGCAAATTAAAGACAACATTTTTATTTTATAGCAGCGACGCTATAATAAATTTTTGATATCGAGCAATGCAAACTTAATAATACATAATAAGAAATATAAATGCCCGAACGGGATTTGAACCCGGACCTCTGGGTTGGTACCCCAGCGAGCTACCGATTACACAACCAGGCAAATCCAATTAAAATGTTATCTCTTTTACTAGATGTCGCGAGAACTCCGTTTTCACTGCCATCTAGTCGCTGACTATAACAAGTAAGCAAATTAAAGATAATATTTTTTAACTTTATAGCTGTGACGCTTTATCGATGTTATAATTATTTTTTTTATTGAGCAATGCAAGCTTAATATGATATAATAAGAAAAATAAATGTCTTAACGGGATTTCAATCGGGACCTGGGTTGTTACAACAACGTGGTATCCACTACACCAGCAGGCAAATCTAATTTAAACACTTGTATTATATTCTCCATTATTACTAGATGTCGCGAGAACTCGGTCTTCACTGCCATCTAGTTAACTAGACTATAACAAGTCCATCCATTCATAGTAATTCTGCCCGAAGGTAGGTCCTTCTCTGCAATCATAGCATTTTCATGTTATGCTTGCAGCTTTATTAGGAAATTTTAGGTGTGGTAGCTTACCGTTGCTTTCTACACCGGTGAAAGATGATGATGAAGATGGCCATATGATTTCAGGGACCATTTGGGCCTTAAAGTTTTCCTGACATATTTTACGGATGAGGAAAAACGCTGATAAAAACCTCACACAGAAAAACTTCCCAGACCGGGGATCGAACCCGGGCCCGCTGCGTGAAAAGGCAGCACGCTACCTCGAGACGACAGCGGTGGACCTATAACAAGTAAGCAAATTAAAAATAATACTTTTACTTTATAGCAGTGACGCTTTATCGATGTTATAATTAAATTTTTAACATTGCGCAATGCTAGATTAATATGACATGAAAAGAAAAATAAATGTTTGAACGGGATTTGAAACTGGACCACAGTGTTGGTACCCCAGCATCTATACATTACAAACCAGGCAAATCCAATTTAAACATTTATCTTTCTTATATATGTGTGTATATGTTATATTGCAGATTTTCGCGGATATAAGCATAAATAAGAACTTTTTTTGGGTTATCCGCGGAAAAACAAAGAAAACTTTCTTCCCCACACAAACACACACACACACACACACACACAAACACACACACACACACACACATATATATATATATATATATATATACTCCATTATTACTAAATGTCGTGAGAACTCGGTCTTCACTGCAATCTATTCGCTGACTATAGGAAGTCAGCAAATTAAAGAGAATAATTTTTACTATATAGCAGTGACGCTTTATCTATGCTATAATTAAATGTTTGACATTGAGCAATGCAAGCTTAATATGACATGATAAGAAAAATAAATGCCTGAACGGGATTTGAACACGGACATGTTAGTTGAAACCCGAGCGTGCTATCCATTACTCCACCAGGCAAATCCAATTTTTAAAAAATATCTTTCTTATATATGTATAAACATTATATTCTCCATTATTACTAGATGTCACGAGGACTCGGTCATCACTGCCATCTAGTTGCTGACTATAACAAGTAGGCAAATTAAAGAGAATCATTTACTTTATAGCAGTGACGCGTTATCAATCTTATAATTAAATTTTTGACATTGAACAATGCAAGTTTAATATGACATGACAAGGAAAATAAATTAATAGGATTTGCCTGGTGATGTAATGGATAGCACGCTGGGGTACCATCACAGAGATCCGGTTCAAATACCGTTCGCTGTATACCGAGTTCTTGCGACATCTAGTAATATTGCAGAATATCTATAAGAAAGATAAATGTTGAATTGGTATTGACAGGTGGTGTAATGGATAGCACGGTGGGGTACCAACCAGAGGTCCCGGCACAAATCCGGTTTAGGCATTAATTTTTTTTATCATGTCATATTAAACTTGTATTGCTCAATGTCAAACATTTAATTATAAAATCGATAAAGCACCACTTTATTATATTAAAAATGTTCTCTTTAATTTGCTTAGCTGTTATGGTCAGCTACTACATGGGAGTTTTCGCGGCATTTAGTAATAATTGGGAATATATATATATATATATATATATATATATATATATATATTTCTCATCATGTCATATGTACAAGAGTGGAGAATGCTGAGTTTGCAGTGAAATATCTGCTCTTGAACAGAACACTATGAATGAAATACATATATATATATTTTTTTTTTTTTCACTTATAGTGTTCTGCTCAAGAGCAGGTATTTCACTGCAAACTCAGCATTCTCCATCTTTTCTTAACTCAGCTTTCCTTTTTGTATCTGCATACAAACCATTCATTTTAATGTTGTCTATCATCTGATGTATTTTTCTGCCTCTAACTTTCTTCCGTTGATCATTCCTTCTAGGGCATCCTTCAGCAGGCAATTTCTTCTTAGCCAGTGACCAATAAAATTTATTATCCTCTTCTTTATGTGTTCCAGCTTGGTTCTTCTTTCGTCCACTCTGTCTAGCACATTTTTATTTCTTACTTTGTCTGTTGATTTTATACTTTATATTCTTCTCCATATCCACATCTCAAAAGCCTCCAGTCGGTTTTCCTCATTCCGTCGAAATGTCCAAGTCTCTGCACGCTACAATGCTACACTCCACACAAAGCACTTCACTAGCCTATTCCGTAATTCATTTGCCTAAAGTCCGCAGAAAATTCTTCTCTTCTTGTTAAAAGCTTCTTTTGCCATTGCTATTCTCTGCTTTACTTCTTGTTCGCAGTTCATGTTACTACTGATAGTACTACCCAAATATTTGAAGCTATCCTCATGTTTTATCTTCCTTGGTTTCCTTCCTATAATCATGGCATTCGTCTTATTTATATTTATCTTCGTCCCATAATCTTCGCACTTATCATTTAGCTCCATCAGTATGTTCCTCAGTGCCATTGCATCTTCTGCTAGCCAAGCCATATCGTCAGCAAATTTATGCACTTTATTCTTCTTCCTCCCATGTAAACGCCTCCCGTATTGCTGCAGCAGTTTTTCATTAGATTTTCCAGGTAGATATTGAAAATAGTAGGTGATAGAGGACATCCTTGACTTACTCCCTTCCAATTTCTCTTCCCTCTGATATTTCTTCTCTTATCTTCACTTTTATTCGCTGTTTCATATAAAGACTACTTATGAGCCTCATCGCCTTACAGTTCACATCACTTTTCTTCAAGATCTTGAGGAGTTTATTCCAATTTACTCTGCCAAAGGCCTTTTCCAGGCCAAAAAATACTGCAAAAAGTCTTCTTCTTTTTTACATATCTTTCTCGTACTGTTCGTATCAATCCAATTGCGTCTCTTGTACCCCTTTTCCTGAAGCCAAACTGTTCTTCTTCCAATTTTCTTTCCATTGTAGAACATAAATGTCGATTCAGTATTCGCAGGATCATCTTTGCAGAGTGCGATATCAATTTGATAGTCGTGAACATTTATTTGCATTGTTTTTCTTCGGTATTGGTATTAACACTGTCTCAGTCAATTCTCCGGGCCACTCATAAAAACTGCTGTTGCATAAACACAGGATTTCCTTCTTTCCTTCACCCAAGCATTTAACAATTCAATAGGGATTCCATCTATCCGTGTTGCGTTCCCATTTTTCATTTCCTTAATTGCTAGGTCATCTTTATCCTTCAGAATTGAAATCCTTTCTCATCGTTTGATGTATCTTCTTTCATTTTCTATATTCAAGTTAGCAGAATGATTTCTTGTCTCATATAGCTCTTCTAAATAATTTCCCCATGTATTTTGTCTGTAATGTCTTCATTATTTTCGCCCTCAATCAGCCACATAGTTCTCCTGCTCTTCTTTCCTAGTTCAAGCCTTTAATTTCCCGGTACATTAAATCATATTTTCCTTTCCTCTCCAGATTCTCTAGTTCTTCACATTTCAGCTTCATCCATTCTTCCCTTGCCTTGCCTGTTTCTATTCTAAGTTCGTTGTTAAGTTTCCTGTTGTTTCTTTTGACATCTTCTCTATCGCAATTATTCCATTTTCTCTAACATTGTTTTCAGTGACCCAAGGTTTTTTTTAATATTCTTGCTCTCTTTGTATCCTATTATTTCCTCTGCAGCTATCTATATTGAGGTTTTCAAATGACTCCAGTGTTCCTTGGTATTACTATATGAGATGCCCATGGTAGAGGCTGTCTCCTGAAAGTTTTGTTGGAATTTTCTCCTTTCCTCTTCAGTTTTAAGTTTCTCCAAGTCAAACATTTTTATTCTCTGCCTTCCTCTTATCTTCTTCTGGCAATTGTCTACTTCGCTTATTAGTAAGACATGGTCTTAATTGATACTTGCTCCTGGTAGGGTCTTATAATTTTTCAAGCAATTTCGGAATCTTTCCTGTACCAGTATGTAGTCGATGTTGTATCGTTTTTTGTCCATAAGGCTTATCGATGTGTATCTTCTTATATTCTGCTGTTGAAATATTGTATTTTTAATTATCATTGAAATCCTTTTACAGAAACTCACCAGTGATTCGTCTCTCTCAATCCTTTTTCCTAAACCATATCTTTCAACTGTACTTCCATCGTGTCCTTCTCCAACTACAGCATTCCAGCCACCCATTAGGATAACACATGCCCCCTTCTTCTCTCTGTCAACTATCTCTTCTATATTGTCATGTATTACCTCCAGTTCTTCATCTGCTAACCCACTATGGGGCATGTAAATTTGCACTATCGCCAAGTCCATGTTTTCCCTTGTAACCTCACCATTATCATCCGATTATCCACATAACGCACTGATATCAACTTTTCTTTCACACGTGGTCCTAGTACTAAACTGACACCATGATATCCTTTAGAATCACCACTGGAATAAAACATTCTAAATTCATCACTCACTAATTCACCAATTTGTTCCACCTCACTTCAGATATTACCATCACATCCAATCTGTTTCTTCTCAATTCTTCCTTCAAATTTTCCAGTTTCCCCGGCTTGCAGAAGAGTTCTCAGATTCCAGGCTTCCTTAGTCTTCTTTTCTTCTGTTGTTTTTACTATATGATATTTCCTTCCGCAGTATCCCCCACCCTGACATCCGAATGGGGGGGGGTAATTTACGTCCGGAGTCTTTTACCGTGGAAAGACTCATCATGCCATATTTGCAGCTATACTAAGGATATATAAGTGTGGTAGCTTCCTCGTTCTTTCCACATCCCACTCTCTCTTTTGAATCTTAAAATCTTAAAAGATAATAAGAAGGTATCGAGGGGCCCCAACTTGAAGGTGAGGAGAGTGGATTTGGCTACGTTAGACCCTCCGTACCACACCGAAATTCACCTCAGAAGTTAACTAGCAGTTCCATCGGGGTTTTTTACCAGATCAATGATCCGGAATTATATATGTATATTTATAGATTGATATGGAGGACGACAACATCTTACAGGTACTAATTTTATAATTAGAGAAATGCTTTAACATTATCATGATTCATTTAGAAAAAAATATTGGTATTCCACAAGGTATAAAGTTTTCTTCAAAATACAAGCTTTAAATGAATTATGTAAGTCGTAATCTTAAAATTGTGTGTGTCCAATGAATTTGAACTAAGAGAATGGAAGGAGGTTCGGAAATTAAAAAGAGAGAGATTAGATTACACTTGCAGATAATTTCCGGGTTGACTCACCTGTTCTGCACGCCGCACCACTATGAATATTCATCCCCTTACACTTTCAACTGTCATTCTGTAGCATAGAAATGAGAAAACTCTACACTTTTTTTGCTTCTCGAATTCAGCATTCTCATTTCAACCATTTGTGTTACTAACATTTTCAGATATCTATGGAAATAAATTAGTGATTTACATAAATAAAACACATAAAAAAATATTAGTGAAAACGAAATTAAAAATAAAGTTTATTCAGATAAAATAAGGACACCATATGTTTTAACTGCACTGAATATATAGTTTATTTTAGACGCACTGGCCTGTAAATAAATTACTAGTTACCGCCATAACTAATGTGTGTCTTTCCCTTGCTCAGATTAAAAATTCAACAATAATTTCTTCCTAGATTATTACCACATTCTTAAGGTTTTAACTATTTTCCCCTTTCATTATAAAATCAAAAAATACTATAATACTCTTCCGAATCGTACTCAAAATAGATATATTCATAAATCCTATAGTACCTTAAAAAACCA
The DNA here is from genome assembly GCA_030220185.1 of Diploptera punctata. Classification (NCBI taxonomy): domain Eukaryota; kingdom Metazoa; phylum Arthropoda; class Insecta; order Blattodea; family Blaberidae; genus Diploptera; species Diploptera punctata. The sequence goes on along the minus strand of JASPKZ010002183.1, from coordinate 5,515 downwards.
AATGATATGCGAGTACCTAAAATTAGCTAATTCCATGTTTAATATGTTTTCGTATATTTACTATGTACTTTGATACATTTGAATTTTTAAAAAACGCAAGACATTGTTTACTCCTTGCTATAGTAGATTGAGTGAAATCCCATGTACCACAAAATTTAAAAAATCAAACTAATAACTAATTAATAAACTAACTAACTGGCACTATCGAACCCATAGTTTTATGGCCCTGCAGACATAACTGAGACTATCCTGAGATAATGTTTTCCAATTTTTCCCTGAATAATTTATTTCCCTCAAATTTAATTCTCTCACCTCATTTTTGGTCTTTACCTCTTGTTCTCCTACAAGGGGCTTCCATGCACTTCTTTTATTTCACATCCGTGTAACGTGCCCTGCCCATCGCCGGCTAGGAGGCTTAACATTTCTTATTATATTTGATTTATTATAAAGATCATGTAGTTCACTGTTATATAGTCTTCTCCATTCACCTTCTGTTCTTCTATCTTTTGGTCAAAAAATTATCATAAGAACTTTATTCTCAAATACCCTTAATCACCTTTCCTCCCTTAAATTAAGAGTCTATGTTTCGCATCCATATAATATAACTCCTAGAATATTTTATACATTTTAAGTTTAACGTTTTTATCAGCATTAATAAAATTCATGATATTCATGATTTTACAGATTTTCAATGGAACACCAGTATGAATCAGGGTTCAACAGGGAAGGATCCATATCCTGTTACTTCTGCTGATGATGGGACTAGTCCCGAATGTGCTACAGATAATTAATAATCTATAAATTGAGAATACGTACCTTTTAGATAATTATTTCATAATTTTATATTTTAATTTTAACTTTTTTTAATAATTTGTCAAGACAAGAGTCCCAGAATTGAGCCTATGTTTAATTTCTTTATGCAACTTATTCCAGTTTTTGATTAAGCCCTGTCGTTGCTAGGTAAATTCAGCCACTGTTTTTCAAAATTACCCTCATTAGTCTTTAGCTGCCAATTTCCACTATATAATGTATTTCTATGTGTGACCAGATATTTGATTTCATAGATATTTACTCCCAGTTCCAATTTGTTAGTATTCCTCAATACTGGTAGTGTGTGCGTCTTGGCCCTTAGCATCTCCTCGTTATCGCCCAATAGTACTACACTATCAGGATAAACAAACAGCTTATTAATATCATTTTTCATTCTCTAAAGATTTTATGGCTTGTTCTAGTACGAAATTGATTAGATAAGGTAACAAATATCATATAGAATTTCACATTTATGCCAGACTATACATTTTCCTTGAAAATGAATAATTGTCTTCAGTACGCTCGGGCTGTAACACTCCGGAACAAAATTCCAAAAAGAAAGGTAAATATTATTGACTTCTTAATAACTGAAAAAAGGAGACAAATATAACACCAGAAATGACTAAACACGAAACAATTCATAATCTTTTACTAAAGAAAAATATTGCTTTCATATAAAAATGTTAACATTTATTGTTTATTGCATTTTGTTAATAATGGCTTAGTATCTTTTTAGGTTGCTATTGTTGTTATGTCCACCGCTGTGGTCTCGAGGTAGCGTGTTCCCTTGTCACGCAATGGGCCCGGGTTCGATCCCCGGTCGGGGCAGTTTTTATGGGTGAGGTTTTTATCGGGGTTTTTCCTCACCTGAAAGACAAATGTCAGGAAAACTTTTAAGGCCCAAACGGTCCCCGAAATTATATGGCCATCATCATCATCATCATCCTTATCATCATTATCACCGTCATCCTTCACCGGTGTGGAAAGCAACGGGAAGCTACCACACCTACACAATTTCTTATTAAAGCTGCAAGCATAGCATGAAAATGCTGTGATTACAGTGAAGGACCTGCCTTCGGGCAGAATTACTATGGATTGATGGATTGTTGTCATTACTCACAACATTTACAAATCTACTTGTGAGTAGGGAGGTGAATGTCGTGGAAGAGGGCAGGAGTTAAAGCATTATGAAAAAAGTGAGAAAGCTGATTGAAAAATTGTCAACTGAAGTGAAAGAGGTGTTTCTAAAGTGCAACGTAGGTGAAAAAATACGAGATATTGAGACGAACATGCATCGGATGGAGGACAGACCACGACAGCTTGAATCTAAATTAGACTGCCTCGAAAATCAGAGTCGCCGTAATAATATTGTGATATATGGAGTTAATGAAGAAACCAGGGAGAGCTGGGAGTAAACTGAACTTATAGTTAAAAGAGTAGTAGCACAAATAGGGATTGACTTCATGGACAGTGACATCGAAAGAGCACAGAGTTGGTAGTTGGAATAGTGGGAAGAGACCGATTGTATGCAATTATCCCACTATAAAATCGAGTGTCTGATTCTTAGAGACAGCAAGTATCCTAAGGGAACCGGTATTAGTATTGCTCAAGACTTCAGTGAGAAGGTTCGTCACGAAAGAGTCTTTCTTAAGGGACACGTACTCGAGGCGAGGAAGCAGGACTGCCATGCAATCCTACTCTTTAATAAATTGATTATAATTTGACCGATCTGGAACAGAGAGCAACTTGATAATATGGACAACCCTGAAAATGGATTACAAGAGATTAGTGCTACCGGGTTCCCAGAACCTACAATGAATGCTTTATGGAGTGTGGTCCGCTTGCAGCAGAGAAGGAGGGAGAGAATTCTACACGAGAGAAAGAGAGAGTAGGTAATAGGAAAATAACTCCGGATGTTCCAGCAGACAAAAGAGCTGAGGCCATAATGACTAACTCACCCCAAAGAGTTCAACGACCGGACACTACACCAGTAAGAAGAAAATCGTAAAGGAGTTTGCCAGCTGACAAGGAAATTTTGACAGACACGAAAAATACCGGTAAGACTAATTCACATAGCGCTGTCGAGGGAAACAAATCGGATTTGTTGACAGTCGGTATTTGCAACATTGAGGGGTTAAAACAAAAGCTTTCAATGGACAAATGTGTGGAATTTATTGAGACATTTGATGTATTAGCTTTATCAGAGACATGGTTAAAAGGTAATGAATGCGTAAATATAAATAATATGAAAGGATATTGCAAAGGTAGTCAAATGACAGGGAATAGATGCAGATATTCAGGCCTTGTTGCCCTTATATATAAGGAATATGTAGACCCATATATTAAAGAGACAAATACTCATTTAAAAGAGGCAATTTGTGTTTATTACAAAGCAGGCGGAGCAGAAATTTGTATTTTGTCTATTTACCGCCAACCACTAACTTCTACGTATGCCAATCCAAATTTTTTCGTTGAATTGTCGGATCTGTTGCCGGAAATAAAAGATAGGTTTCCGGAAGCTGGAATACTAATTTTAAGGGACTTTAACTGTTGGATTGGGAGAGAAAATATCACTTGAAAACAGATGATAATGAAACACGAGGTGAGCATAGGAGAAGTAAAGATAAAATAATAAATTCAGAAGGAAATCAATTGTTAGCTTTTTGCGATGCATTTGAACTTGAAATTTTGAACCGGAAGTATGGGGAAAATAAGAATGGAGAACTGACATTTATTAATAAAAATGCCGGTAGTGTGATCGAACATACATTATGCACACAAGACATGACTCCAGTCCTTAGTAATTTCTGTATAGTTTCCAGAATCGGATCTAACAATTTCCCAAACAAACTTACTTTTAATATAAAAGATATTAGGGAGACAGTTACTGATTGGGTGGCAACAACATTACGGCCAATTACACGTTTCAAGAGGATAGAGGATCGAAGAGAAGAATTTATCGGGTGTCTGGAGACACTAATAGAGGATTTGCAAATAAATGATCTTAGCTGGGATGAAATTATTGAAACTTTGACAGAATCTTTTCAAAAGGCTGGGGAAAAGTTGAAGATTAAATGCACAATAAAGCAGAAGGACAAAGGGTGGTACAATAAGGTTTGTAGAAAGAAGAAAGATTGTGTCGAAAATAGTCTCTTAAAGTTTAGAAAAGAAAGCACAGACGAAAACAGAAAAATGTATGCGCAGCAGAGAAAGGAATACAAAGAATTATTAAGTGAAACAAAACTAAAATGGCAAAATAAGAAATCGGAGAAAATGAAAACCGCGACTGAAAGTGGGAACAGTACGGACATGTGGAATGCGATAAGAGAACTTAAAGTGAAGAACATAAATCGGACAAGAATATCGTCCGGAGAATGGAAAAACTACTTTAGGGTGCTGGGACGATAGGGGTTAAGATATAATCAAGGAAATATAGTGGAGATCCACGACGCACTATATATACCGTTATTAGATCAGGATTTCTCGAAAAATGAACTGATTCCTTCCATTAAATTTTAGAAAACAGTAAGTACCCTCTGTAACTGACGGTTACCAGGAGATTTTTTGAAACATGTGATATCATCAAATAAATTATTAGAAATTTAAAAACTGGCGTTCAACAAACTATTTAATGGAGGAAATTATTCCGGAAGCCTGGACGACAGGTTGTAATCCAACCGTTGTACTAACGAAAGGCGGGGTCTCATAAACCAGAAAGTTTTAGGGGAGTTTGCCTCTTGTCAGTGTTTGGAAAAATATAGTGTAAAGTACTTTACGAACGAATGAGACAAAGGGCCTAAAGTGAACAATAGGATTTCAGAAAATCAGGCAGTTTTTAGAGAAGGATACCCGATTATTTTGTGCATTCGTTGATTTTATATTGGCATTCGAAACTGTGGACCCAGGTGCACTGTGGGAAAAAAATAGTCGGAAAGTATTGTCACATAAAATGATACATGCCTTTATGTCAATTTATAAATATGTTAAATTTTGTATTAAAGTAGACCAAGGGCACATACCACACAGAGCAGTCAAGCAAATCGGGGAGTGAGACAAGGCTACATATTGTCACCAAAGCTACTTAATTTATTCGTTGATGATAAGCAACCATAATGTTAGAAGAGACATTGAGGCTCCGGAGATAAGAAATGTTACAGTCCCATTTCCAGTTGTATGCAGATGATTTAATTATCTGTTTCAAGACATCAGGCGATTGCAAAAGAAATATACTGTAGGAATTTGGGGAATTACTGTAAATATTAGTAAAACAAAAACAATGACGTTCCAAAATGGAACGGTTTATGGTAGAACAGAGGAATGAAAATACAGAGATCAAATACTTCAAAACGTGAAACATTTTGAATATCTTGGTACGACGTTGAAAATGAACGGAATGTGGAAGAACCATATTACTATGGCAATATTCTAAAGGGAGGGGCACAACTTAATGATATTCTCAGTATTCTGGTAGGGTTCCCGATATTCCAGTTAGTACGTTAGAAAAAATGTTTGGAGCGATGGTGAGGCCAGTAATGCACTATGGTAATGCGATTTGGGGCTTTCAAAGAACGGAAATACTCAATAAGTTATAGGCATTTTCTAAATTATTACAGGACTAGTAAGGCCGATCTAACTGTGGAATTTTATAAAAATTAGGTCTTTCGGACGGCATAAACTGCAAATGTCGTGTAACCAAGTACTGGTC
>JASPKZ010002182.1:0-67277 GCA_030220185.1 Diploptera punctata | reverse complement strand
CACACATTGTCGCTCTGACATCAAAGTTTACTTTCTTAGTAAATTCACTTCTAAGAAAAATGGTTTATGTCGTTTTTCTTTGAAAGTGAACAATTACAGATGCTTTTAATATTTTCTAAAATCATATCGTTTATTCTTTCGTTTCATCCTGCCATTTTATTTAATCTAATTTTTGTATTTTAATTCAATGCGTTTTACATTTTATTCTGAGTTATTCTCCTTAAGATATTGAATGTTTTATTATTTAATGTTCTAGCACTTGACATACCGTTATTGCCATGAAATAATGAAAAATATAGCTTAGTGGAGAGGAAAAATTTACCTAACAACGCGTCTCAGATAAGAGAAAGTTCGCATGTTTTCTTTCTAAATGCGTATCATCATGTTATAACTGGTAGTTAGTGTGTCCGTATATGAAAACGTCCAGTTACATATTTAAAAAGTGACGGCGTTAAATAGCTTGTGATATATTTGGTGCGTCGTTTTTGTGTAAAGTGTTTTTTAAGACAATGAACATGTTTTTTCACGCCCAAGTTCTATGACATTAGGACAGCTTCTAGCAGGTGAGTAGCGCCATATTTAATTTGGTTTCTTAAGTAAAAGAGATTAGTGGCTGCCCGATATTAGCTTGTTTTAAAATAAATTTGAAACTCTTAGTTTTCCCAACAATCCATCCGACATCGATGGATTTTTTACGATGGAAAAATCCAAAGAACAAGTTCTTCACGGGGGTATTTAGCCGTGGACTCTAGTCTGAATATTTTCGGGATCGTAAAGAACGCAAGCCGGAATGAAAAGACCTCTGAGCAAAGTTCGACCGATCTTCGTCCACCCATATTACTACCTTAATTTAATTTCGGATATCTGATCGAGGCGATGTAATAAACACATACGTCACTCGCTTACATCTGTAGGGAAATAAGTATAATTAAATTAGTCTGGTTTCTTCCCACTAGGGTAGCACCCGTGTCCTGCAGAAGGAAGAGCGAGGATCATTGTATTGTATTGTAAACTCTCAGCAGGAACGGAACTAAGTTCTAACTCTTAATATTCCTTACAATGAACGTGACGACGTACCAGTCTACATAATTTCAAATAAAAATCAAAATTAATTTAAAAAAATATATTGTAGAGTATTGTAATAATTACCTCAGCAATATATCTGTTTACTTTATTTTCGAAACATTTCAAAAGTGTCTGAAAATTGAATAAGAAGTTGACCTAAGGATAATCTAAAACGCTATGTTATAACATTGGAATGTGTATGAAAAAAACGCTAAAAGAACAAGACCATGGAGTAACTATCTAAACTGAACTTGCACACTAATAGAACCTACTTAATCTAAGCAAACCACCTATTATAACCTAACTAAATAACATGTTGGCAGAAATGTGAATGAACATACTGACAAACCAATATCAGTAATACGAATGTTATCCCATAAGTATCTAATAACTCTCTTGGTTAGAACAACGTAGTTCTAACTTCATTTCTTAAGATTTCTCACAAGATCTCAATTAAATTTTTATTAATACGTAGGCCACTAGATAAGTTTTGAGATGTGCAACAATGGGCCATGATAGAGTTTCCATACCTATCATATATTTTCAAACAACTCTCCAGCACATTCTATACACCGTTGCATCCTCTGCAACAACTTCTGGAAGCAGCCACACTACTCGATCTCAGACATTGCACTAAGCTCCTCCAATAACATCTTCTGGGCTAGGAAATTGGTGTCCGCTCATGCAGTTCTTCACGTTCGGGAAAAGGAAATATTCGCATGGGACTAGGTATAAACTGTAGACTGAATGAGACATTAATTTCACCGGCCTCTTTTCCAGAAACCTAATTGTTGCATTGGCTGTGTGCAAAGAGGCATTGTCATGGTGGAGAAAAATTCTCCGCAGTCCAGTCTTTGGCCGCTTCTCCTGGACCTTTGAGAAGACTTTGGGGAGACAGACTTCTGCATACCATTTACTAGTAACTGTCCTCTGATTCTCTAGCACAACTGTAGCCACATGACCACTTGTTGAGAAGAAAGTGGCCACCATTTTCTTCCCCAAACTCCTAGGCCTCTTGACTTTGGTTGGAGGCTGCTCATATGGGAAGACATACCAATGATTGGTGCTTTGTATTACGGACATACTGGTAGATCCAAGTTTTGTCACCTTTCACTATGTCTGACACCCAGCGGGAGTCCCCGTTGTTGAATCTCAGCAGGATTTCTCTACACAATTCCACCCTACTGTGTTTATGCCACTTCTGACAAGTGGTGTGGCACCCATCCAGAATAAATTTTCTCACTCTTAAGTATTGGTGCAGGATGATGGAAACACTTGGCGAACTATCCTAGGGCCCCTCGATGTCCTTATAGGTCAGTCGTGGATCTTCCTTAATCAGTCTCTCCATTGCAGAGACGTTTTCTTCTGTCACCACTGTTGCTGGCCTCCCACTTCTCCTTCATCTTTAAGTGATGTTTCTCTCGCTCTTAAATTCAGGAAATCAGCGGAAAGCTTGTTAAACATGAAGGAGCAAGGTCCCCAAATCCTTGTGTGAGTTGCATTTAAACCGCACTTAAAATCTTATAAAATAATGCAAGAAAATACTCCCTCTCATGCTCCATAGGACACGTTTGACTTCACCACGCACATACTACTTCAGAGACAACTGAAAGGAATCGTTTCTACCTTGTATGGTTCTGGCGTTCGAAGGTTAGGCTTTCAAATGGTATATTAGTTTATTACATTTCTGTCGCCATATTGTCGTTATCTAGTGACCCTCGTACTACCAGATTTAAATATCAGCACTACTTTAATGAAGGGGTTTAACACTTTGTGGCCATAAAATATATAATTTTACTGTGAAACTGACGCAGAAGAATCTAAGAGTTGGCTATATCGACCTCCAATGGCCGACCCTGAACTACAAGGGTTCCATATCAGCGAAAACCATAGTTAATAACATTGTGTCAAAAACTCATTTGATGGTGATGAATTTGTAAAAAATCAGTATTAGAAAGGTCTAATTAAACAAATGACAAGCTGTCTACGAGACAAAGAAGTTTGGGTACCTCTGGTTGTTAAAATATCTTGGATAAAAAAATGTTTTTTCTTTAAGTGGAGTTAGAACAACCATTGCCCTGTTTCATAAACTATCCGTCTGGTTATAAGTAGTGTAGACGGATAATTTAGATTGCTAAAATTTGAAACCTAAAATAGCAGTTGGCAGTGTAGGACTCATATTTAGCAGCACTATTTATCAATGTAACTGCAATGTTTTTTCATATACCATGATCATTACTAATTTACACTCCTAATAAGCAGTCTATTTCATAAGTTAAGAGATATTGATATTAAAGTTTAGCAGTGGATACAATTTAAAAGTAATACAACAAACTTATCTTGAAAGTAATTTTATAAAATTTTCCTTAAGAAGTTTTCTCGTTTCATGGATTTTTGTTCTTATTAAAAGTATTTTGACATTTTGGTAACTTTGCTAAGGAATAATATTATAGAACAACAATGCAACAGAGCTACCATATTTTGGAGTCATGTGAAAATGTAATCCTAGGGAACATTTTGAAATCCAACAGAGAGATATATATATATATATATATATATATATATATATATATATATATTGTTTTTTGCAAATGCCCCAGGTTGTCTTTCGACATTCCTGGTGTTCTCTCCTGACATGGCGTACTTGTAACCCACTTCTGAGGTTGGGCCGCCTGGAAGGCCGGTTTACGTTGCCCCGATGATATGATGGGTGATGATAATGGTAGTGGTGCTCCAGGAGAGTCTCTAATCCTAAGCTTAATCTAAGATGAATATGAATGATGATGATTGCGATGGTCATACGATTTCGGGGGCCGTTTGGGCCTTAAAGTTTTCCTGACATTTGTCTTACAGGTGAGGAAAAACCCCGATAAATACCTCACCCAGGAAAGCTCTCCCGACCGGGGATCGAATCCGGGCCTGCTGCGTGACAAGGCGGTACGCTACCTCGAGACGCTTATATGATTATAGTAAATATATTTGTTATTAATCCGTATTTAATTGTGTAACATAATGTTGTTTTTTTCATGTACTATTTTCATAAAGTCACACTGCTAGCTGCTAAAGTAGTGTAGCAAATTTAGCAGTGTAAGTTTGTGTTTATGAAATAGGGTTTACCAGACTGCTAAGTAGTAAATTTTACACTGCTAATAAGTAACTAGTAAAAATAGAGTTTTTAAGAAACAGCGCCCTGGTTCTAAATAGGCCATATATTTGGTAATTGGTGGTCCGTTGCAACATCCACAGACTGTTGTCTGACATAGAACATTCCCTGATTTTACATAAATATTCAAGATTTATATCTCGTTAATCCCAAACTATTTTGTTTTATTTAATACATTTTCCCTACAAGCCCACGCTGTCTGATGTCAGAATGCTGCTGTACGTTTAATATGATTCTTGTAAGCGGCAATACAAAGCAGTAAGTCTGATTGCTTCTCACAACCCGCTGTGAACTGTTCAGTTTAATGAACAACTGAACGCACATCATCCTCCATACAACAAAGTATCATCTTCACTTTATGACAAATTGCTAATAACAAGACAACAAGCTGATTCCAATCCTCTTCTGCACATGCGCAGAACGAATTATCAACATGCCGAGGCTCTTAGTCTTCTACGCTTTAATTTAGTGATAAATAGGTAAACTGGACCCACTATAGGTCTTAGGGTTGTTAGGAGGTTAAGGATCACACCTTTCTAAACAATTAACACGAGATGTGACCCTGTGTGACTGCCAATTTTACTCCAAGACCATAGCATGTCATTCATTTCCTTTATAAGGTTAGTCAACTCAAGGTCATGGTGTCCATCACATGGACAAGGCCAGTTTTAAGATCCTCACCTCATCCGGAATCGAACCAGCTACTTTCTGCTTTGTACCTTATTGCTTTAACCAACTATGCTAGCGTGCTTCCTTGAGGTTCTTTTATGTGCTATAAATTGATGTCACTAGAATCACGGCTATACTTTTCTTCCGAAGGAAGAAATTGTCAGATTTCTTATGCTCTTAAAAATCCATCGACGCCGGCCGGTTTGAACCCTCCACTGGAGCCGACAAAATATGATATTATGTTTTTATTAGTTGAGAAAAATTATTGAACGAAATATTAAATGAGAAAGTTTATGTATTCATGGGAGACTCGAACCTGCGTGCATTTAGCATTTCCGCGCCAAGACCGCTCGTCACAATTGTGACGAAAGTCAATAGACTAGGGCCCCACTACATAACGTCCTTCCCCGAAGACTTTACCTTTCGATATTTCCATCCTAAAATATCAATTGGCCCCGTGATCTTCGAGACTAGAGGCAAGTATCGTAACTTCTAGAACACCACGTACACGTGTATTTTCATAGAGATTTACGATCATCCTGCAAGTATAGGTGTAACGCTGGTCACCAAGTCCAGCAGCCTGACGTTGCAGCTGGAACCACTACTTATTGACCTATCCAAAAGGAATTCTCTTCCGCCTTATATTAGACACTATAACAACATTCACGAATAAACTCAATATTTTACTAACAGAAACAACTCACTAATGGTATTATTTGAGGGATAAATACATTTTAATTTTATTTAATGAAAATAGTATTATGTTTTATGAATATATCAATCTATCTTATATGTATGCGATAGAATTAAATTAATAACTTGATCTTTTTTCATGTATAGTAGGTAGGAGTTGTGTCCCGCGCAATAGCCGAGTGGTTAAGGCAAGAAGCCTTGGCGCAGAGCTACGGGACTTACGCTAGTTCGAGTCTCCATGGGGGAAGAAATTTTCTCATGGAATTTCGGCCAGTATGTGACCGGTGCCCACCCAGCATCGTGAGGCATTTGGATAGCTACAATAAGTAGCGACTCCAGGTTGAGAAGACCAACTATGATGACTGGGGGACCCGACATGCTGACCACATGTCACCGCTACACTGGCTAGATGATCGTCTACCTCTGTGATTAATACATGTGGATGTGAGGCCAGGGGCCGGCTGGTAGGCCAAGGGCCTTCTAGGCCTTTCGCGCTTGGAGTTTTAGAGGCAGGAGCTGTTCTTCCTTTGGGTATATTTATTGTTAATTTCAATTGCCATTGAATTCTTTGTGTTATGTTGGTCGCGATGGTCCAATAGGTATGCTCATTATCTTTAGTCTCGAGGGTCACAGGTTCAAATCCGGCCGATGTCGATGGATCTGTAGGATGGAAAAATCCAAGGGACGAGTCCTTCGGGAAGGACTTTAAGCCGTTGGTCCCGAGTCAAAATATTTTCAAGCTCTTAAAAGAACCACAAGCCAGAATAAAAAGGCATCTTCATGCATCCATCTACTATGTGTCATTAATGCAATATGCTAACAACATGTCACTCGTTGACATTTGTAGTTAAATAAGATTAACTAATATGCGTAATAGTTGACAAACTCCCGCTAGGGAGCACTCATGTCCTCAAGGCAAGTATTGTGTATATATATATATATATATATATATTGTGTTACTAGATATTTCTTTTTTTTATTTTTCAGTTTGGCCAAATAATTGTTTAGTATCTAATATTACTGTGATTTCTGTTCCTGAATATAATATGTATTTGCCCCAGTGAATGGAAGAGATGGCCGCATAGCCTTAACTCCATCAGGTTAATTAAATTAATAAATTCATCACGAATCTCGGTGGACACCCGATATCATACTTCATGCAATTAGAAAAATTCTTTCCACTTTGGGACTCGAACCAACACATGGCTCATAGCTCTGCGCGAAGGTTATCACGTTTTAGACCACTGTATTAGAATGTGGGACTAATTGTTTGCACTACAAATCCCAAACTTGCTTAGAAGTTTCGCAGTTTTTCTTCGTGAAAATGTGCATAATTTAAAAATGGATTCAACAAATGAAAGTTGATGTGAAAGAACATGGAAACAAGTGACAAACAGAGAGATAAGAAGTTAGATGTGTATCTGCAAGTGAAGAGCAGAGTGGTACAATATCTAGTAGTTTCCTGTTCTTTGCAAACTCAAGGAAGTCAAGTAAAAAGTTACTTGTACAGTGGAATTGTAACGTTGTTGAATCCCAAGTCTTTCAGACAGTGATGAGGAAACTTGGACTCAGATCTGACAGCAAAGTCGAAAAGTGCACGCAAACCAACAACACAACACAAATAGTTCCTTCCCCCCCCTGTCAATTCAACTTTAACTGAGTTTTACAACATTTAACGATGGATTTGCAGTGAATTCTTGATATAATTTTCTTCTCTTGACTAAGATATCTAATTTCGTCTATCGCTCGAATAAGACTGCAACCAATAATAATTTGTTTTATATGGAACAGTGGTGAAATAGCTAAGCTCGTCAAGTTGTATATGAAGCCCACGTACTTATTGTATGACAATTACTTGCCCAGTAAATTGGGGAAGTTTACATAAATAACCTTAATTTAACACCTTAAAAACTTCCATAATTTAATGTTTACGTCATCTTCAGTTACCCACTTTAATCTATATCTACTTATTTATTTATGTAGATATATCTGTATATATTTGAGAATAGAGTTCTTAGTAAAAATTTTGGACCAAAGAGAGATGAACAGACAGACGAATGGAGAAGTCTATTTAACAATTAACTACATGATCTTTATAGAAAATCAGATATAATAAGAACGTTTAAGTCTCGTACACTGCGATGGGCAGGACATGTGACACGAATGAGGAATGAAAGAAGTAATGGATACTTCTTGTAAGAAAACCAGAGGGAAAGCGCCCAGTAGGGGGGTCAAGAATTCGGTGCGAGAATAACATTAATCGTGATTTGAGGGAAGTAGATTGTACAGGGGATGATTTGACAACTTTGGTTCAGGATATAGCTTATGTCCGCGCGGGCAATGACATACGGGTTTGAAATTGTCCGAGAGTTAGTTCAGTATCTGTGTGTGTGTGTGTGTGTGGTGTGTATATATATATATATAATATATTATATATATTATATATATATATATCCGTTAATCTGTGTATCTATATCTCAATCTCTTTATTTCAGCCTGCCTTTTCTCTTTATTTCTGACGTTCTTATTCCCTTTTTCACTTCCTCTTTTGTCTCTCTGTTTTTTCTCCTTTCTCTCCATTTCCTCGTTTTATTTCTCTTTTCTTTCTGTCTTTTTATCATTCTCCTTTCTCTCTTTTTCTTTCTCGATATATTTTCCTCATTTCTCTCTATTTCTCTTTCTCGTTTTCTCTTCTCTCCATTTTCCTCGTTTCTCACATTTTCTCTTTTTATTTCTCTCTTTTCATCAATATCCTCCTCTCTCTCTACTTTTATCTTTCTTTGTCCATTTCCCTGGTGATCTCTCTATTTCTCTTTCACCTTTTTTCTCTCTCCTTTTTCTTTCTTTCTCTCTTTTTTCACTGTCTATCTTCATCTCTTACTTTCCTTTTTCTTTCTCTCTCTCTTTTCTCTCTGTTCTTTTTTCTTTCTAGTTTTTCCCTTTTCCTCTTTTACTTTTCTTTCTCTCCTTATTTTCTTTTTTCTCTTTGTCTGTATCTCTCTATTTTTTTCTCTTACCGTCTCTCTTTTTCTACTTTCTTCTCTCTTCTAGTCTCCCTTGCTCTTCTCTCTCTCTCTCTCTCTCTCTCTCTCTCTCTCTCTCTCTCATTCTCATTCTCATTCTCTCAGTTCTCCATGGCCACTCAAGGAGATAGTTTTTATATCGAATCACATACTTTTGAACATAGAATATTGAGAGACTCCCGGGGTGAATGATCAGTTCAGTGCTACAGCCATCACCGAGATAAGAAGACCGTTTATAAGACTGGCCATTAACACTAAATAAAGCTAATGTGGTATGGATCATTTCATGGTCATGTGGTTTTCGCAAACTATTTGAGCCTTGACTTTCCCACAATAAAATAATATCAATAATAATAATAATAATATTAATAATAATAATAATAATAATAATAATAATAATAATAATAATAATTTAATATCAGACTTAAGAAAATCCATGAAAACTTCGGAATGCCCTTGAAGTAGAGAAACCAGAAGTAAGTTAGTATTGTTTGTAAGAAATGCTGACGTGTACCTTAAGAGAGCTGTCCATGTGGCTTTCAAATCGAGTACAATACAATATACGTAATGCACATCACGCCTGGGATGTCCCATATGTTGTAGTTCCATTTGTCAATGTCTGGCAATCTTTCATTTTTAGCGTCTCTATTGGAAAACTAATCTTTCACCGTTTTCGCCATTTTGCAGGAGATATCTCCATGGAGGGTGAAACCCCCTGGGTACTAAGAGGGAAATCTTCGCCATTTTCAGAATTACAAGGCGACAAAACCACAGCTGCGATTGTGATTTGTGCAGCACTTGTTTCCTTACTTAATAAATAATGAATGCGAGAAAGACGTTCCATTTCAGTAATGTTTTGTATTCACAGTTGTGGATCTTCGAAATATTTCACCAAGTATTCGTGAGGTTTTATCAAAAGTTGCCAGGTTTATTTTCCCAACATGTTTTAATTACTCATTCCTGCCACATGTCCTGTCATGGCAGTCTATGACTTAATTGTTTGGAGTCGTGAGCCAGCACCCTGGTTGCTCTTCACTAGATCCCTGCATCCACTTATTTTTAACACCTGTGGGCGCCAATCAAACTGATTTTCCTATCATGTGATAAGATGTATGGTGAAATAAAGTGAACAAAAATGGAATAGCATGAGGGGGAGGGAATGACTAATGGGGAGTGTTGATGTGATGAAATTCGGAAAACGGGAGAACTCCGAGAAAAAGTTAAAATATTGGTCCACCACCTATACACCTCTCGAACAGCTAGGATTCCAATAAGGGATCACAGTCGGGGCAGTCGCGTGCACTAGCGACCCGTATATCGAGACGGCCTTCCTAACCTAACTCGAATAAACATTTTTGACAATTGGCTATACCTGAGGTCCCAAATAGCACGAAGCGCGAATCATGAATCATGCAAGGCGAGTCTCCAGAGAGATTATCTTGTAGTTCGCCACGCATTCTTTGCACATCGCAGATATAATGTCACTATAGCTTGAGACTGTCCACCGCGGTGGACTAGTGGTTATATTCCTTGCCTCTGGTCTGGAAGATCGCGGGTGAAACCCGGCTGGAATTGATTAATTTTTAGGATGTAAAAATCCAGGAGGGACTTCAATCTGAAGATATTCTGAGCCTGAATAAAGAGGCCTCGCAAAATGTATCGACCTTAACATCCTAGTAATATCTTAGTTTCCTTCTAGATGTCTCATTGGGTCGGTTTGTTGACATCTGTAACTAAATTAACTTGGTCGAGTAACTCCTAATAAAGGGGAGGCTAAGGCCCAACTTTGGGCTGTTAAGTCAATGTAGATAGCTCGAGACTGTAGAAGGATTTAGCAGAGTCTAGTGTTGCAGGTGAAACCCAATAACCAGTGCAAACATTACACCGGATAGCGAATAAATATCCGGTTTGATTTCTATCGTAAGTGATTTTGCTGCACTCACTAACTCAGCTATAAATTGTGGCGCAATACGTGATGGACACTTGAAGTACCTAGGGGTAGTTGCAACCCCTCGCTCAAAGTCGCTCGTAAACACATTCTCATACTATCCCTTAGCCCTTTTTTATTGAAGGGCTCACCGATGAAATGATCGTCCCCATCAGCGTGCTTGTCCGTCGCAGGGAGTTATGGGACCTCGTAAAGTGGTTTTACTCCCCAAACTGAAGGGAGGCGCTGGGGGCGCATAACAATTCCATATATTCAATGTAAGGTATTGAACATTTCTGTCTTTTTGATTTTTTCCTGTGTGCATTTTATTGTTTGTGCTGTGAACATATGAGAAAACAGGCTTGCATTTTCTCAGAATAAGAGACGCTTATATTTCTGGGATTTATTATCGCTTGAAAGTAACGTGGATCTATAAAATCCCTTACAAGCATCTTCTCTTAAATTGATTCGATAAAAATAATGAAAAGCCAACTGTAAAAGTCCATTCCCATAGAAACACTGACACTAATGCTATTATATTAAAGGCATAGCGTGAACACAAGAATAATTGCCATTCAAAATGACAACAGAACGCTAACATTAACATAAAAAACAATTGAAGTGTGAAAACAAAAAAAAAAAAAATAGTTATGATGATTGACGAGACGTGGCAGTGCAGTTTATGGTTTTACAAATTGCATAACCTTGTCTGTGTGTGAGTGGTCTACTATTTCTTGGCGCGACAGGCCTAGAAGGCCCTTAGTCTACCGGCCGGCTGCTGGCCTCACATCCTCACGTGTTAAAGACAAGGTGGATCATCTAGAACAGTGTACGGGGTGAATTGTGGTCAACATATCGGGTTCCTCAGCCGTTGTTTTGTTGTTTTTCAACCTGGAGAAGCTACTTATTATAGCTACCTAAATTTCTCAGAATGCTGGGAGGGCACCAGCCCAATATTGGCCGAAATTCAATTTAAAAAATGTTCTTCTCCATAAAGACTTGAACCGGCGTAATTCCCGTAGCTCTGCGCCAAAGCATCATCCCATATGCACTCGGCTACGGCGCTGTCTACTACATTTAAATTTAAGGAAATCTAGACTTATATTTTTTAATTAAGTTTTCTTTATACAATTATTATTTTTGTCATAAAGGTAGCAATTACTTTGAAACAAAGCAATCCTCTTCTCAACAAATGAATCCATTTCTTTTCTTTTGTCTACGTATTTGTCTGTCTGTTTGTTTGTTTGTTTATTAATGTGAACTTGAGAGCTTGGAGTTTAGTTCCTAGTCATTTCTTCTTTATTCCGACTGGGCGTGCAAAGTATCCTGAACACCGCGACTTGAAACATATATTGCGCTATTTCATTATATTATGGATATGATTGGAATGAAGTTTACTACGGTGTTATGCGAGTTGTAGGTCGTCTTCCAGATCCAGCACACCAGGTTCTACTCCCATGACCCTTATCGTCATTTTTAGGATGGATCCGTGCCAGCGAGGAGGGATTAAAACACTCCCGTTGGACTTTTCCGCACTTTTTTATTGTTCGGGCTCGGAGTCATGAGCCAGCGCACTGTTGGGTAGTCCACTGGATTGCCGCAATATAATTTTCAATACTTATGAATGAGAACCCACAGGCATATGATATGGTACAGTCAGAAGTGAAGGAGAAGAGTTATGTAAGAGATGAAAGGAAATATAAATATTGGCAAAAATAGAATACGTTGAACCGAAAGTGCGATTTTCGGTTCGCTACTGCAGTGCCGTTATCCTCCCTGAACAGAAAGATTCGTGAACTACCCCTACTCTCCTTTTTGCCTCTCCTGTTGCGCTGTTTGTGCTGCGCATCTCCCCTTTTACCTCGGAACGCTCAAATACGCAATGCACATCAAGAACATTATCATTCGATCGGAACTTTGAGTTGAGACAACGTCGTCTGGAGCCGCGAGTGGCGTGGTTTAAGTTTTGGTCCTGAGGACCGGGGAAAGACTACCCTGGCTTGGACCGTGGTATGAATGTTGTGTGAGGTATGATATAGTTTTGTGATGTTAAGGATTATTATTTATTTTCTTTTTGTTTAAGAATGATCAGGTATTTATATTTGTTATATTTTTCATCCACTTCAGACGTCTTGTTTATATTAAACATCATTTATATATATATATCCTGGTTAATGTTCAAGTTATTTATGTGCATGCTCCTGTTTGATATACCTGTACTGAAACTTACTTATTTAGGAGATCATTCTAGCTTCCTTTATTTTCCGTCTAGGTTTCATGATTAATAACAATAATGATACATTCAGTGTTTTGAGATCTATTGTTGATTCATGTTTAATTGTTTAGGAAAGAAAGATGAATCAATCTTTGCCTCCTATGGGCCCGGGCAAAGGTTTTTGATTAATAACCCGGATGTTATGAACTCTACGCTAGTATATACAACGGAAACAAAAGACGATCCAAAAGAAAACTGCACAAATGGTAGCAGTCAGAGTGGTTATATATATATATATATATATATAACGCACCGTACAACGTGGTGTGCAGGCTTCCGAGAGGAATGGGAGATCATATTATAATTGTAATATTACGTTTCCGAACTTTTTGTAAAAATCTAAAATTATTCGAATGAGGTGTATTGTAAAATTCTTCTTCTTCTCGTTCTTCTCCTAGTAGTGTAACCTCTCACCTTATAGGTACTTTTACAAGCCAAATACCGCCCGGGACACGATCTGTCGGGAGAAGGATTTTAAGCTGCAGATCATACAATGACATGGAGGGTCTCTCGGAAGGGTGATCAGCTTAATCTAAGGTTTCTTAGTGTACATATTTAAGTATTTAAATCAAAATATGGATTAAATGAATGTAGTGAAGTTAAGCGAGGAAGTGTATCTATAATATGTCAAATTATAAATAATCTCTTTGAATAGTGAATAAGTTATAAGATGTACAGAGGATCCGTAAACTTACAAAGTTTTATTCTCCTCCTCTGATACAACGCAACATTAAGACAAAACAAACCATTTATACTAAATGTGGAGAATATAATAATGATCATGATTTTGATGGCCAGATGGTTTTCATGGACAGTTTGGGATTAACGTTTCCCGAGAATTGTCTTGCAGACAAATAAAAAAATCACCTAGGAAATGCCCGACCGGGGATCGAACCCGAATCCGCTGGTATGAGGCAATAAGCGTGGGTCATGTTGTTATTGTTACGAATCGTGTAGATTCATGGTTTTTGAATAAGAGAAACGGGATGCTATTTTGAACCATTTAATGCTCTTTTTTTAGGATCGTAAGTTGGTGAATTGCAATACTCTATGCCCGATGCGGTGTGTGTGTGGGGTGTTTGGGTGTATGTGTGTGTGTTTTTTTTTTCTAATTTGTTTTCTAGCATTTTTTTAAATATTAATGTACGGAATATGGATGACTGTAAATATGTATTATTGTGATGTAGTGTAGGCATAGATTTTACTTATATGTAGCCTGTTATTGTTTTTGATACAGGTATATTTGTAGGTATTATGATTAGTTTTATTTTTTATTCATGGAAAAATAATGCACGTACGGCCAAGCAGGCCCGTGCGCAATGTAAATGCGTATGTATTTTCTTTATTCTGAAAAAAAGGCAATAAATTCCATTATGTATCTATCTACTGAAAGCAGGCTGTCTGTCAATGCGGGTGGAAAGACGCCAGGGGGCAAGACGTCAGAGTTTAATATTTTGGGAGGTGTCAGATCACGCGTCATATTTCACTCGCCGGAGACAATAACCTGAATTCCTTCACTAGAGTGTATTAAAACCGATGAATCACTTGAATTAAAAATTCAGCAGGCGAAGGGCTGGCTACTGAAGGGCTCCTCTTTCTAAGATTAATGTTCAGACTTACGTGCAGGACGACTCCACCCTTAACATTTCACTGGCGGCTTGTTATATTCAGGGTGCTTTCAAATTTCAACTGAAGAAAATTATCTGCTTCAGAGAAGTTTTAAGAAAGAAATTTGTTGTCAAATGTATCGTGTTATATAAGAGTTAAAGAAAAAACTGTTTAAAATACGGAATTCGCATATTTTTCTTCGTCTTCTCCTTCTTCATTTTTGTTTTTTCCTTGTTATTCTTTTATTTTTCTTCTTGTTTTTATTTTTCTTCTTATTCTTTTCTCTTTTTCCCCTTCTTCTTACCTTCTCCTTTTATGTTTCTCTACTCATCCTTATTCTCCTTCTCTTCTTCCTCATATCTCGTACTTTACTTCTCATATCTCCCTCTTTATTCTTCGTCAATCCCTTTTTCTCATTTTTTCATTATTGATTCTCTTCGTCCTTCTTCTTCTTTCATTTTTGTTTCATTCTTCTTATCTTCCTCCTTGTCTTCTCCTTCTTCTGATGTTTTCCTCCTTTCTCTTCCTTTTACTTCTTCTCTTTATTTTTAGCCATTTTCTAAGGAATGAAGCTACTGAGGTTGTACTCGTGAAAGTATGTCCGAAACGTTTTTATAGTTCTTCACTCATCCTTTCTAGTAGACATCGAAAATGACTATGCCCAAAATGTATTTATACATACATACACACACATATAGGCCTATATATCCATATTAATTCTGCCCGAGGGCAGTTCTTTCACTGCAATCATAGCATTTTCATGCTATGATTTGCAGTTTTACTATGCTTCCCGTTGCTTTCCACACCTGTGAAGGATGATGATGATAATTATAAGGATGATGGTGACGGCCGGATGATTTTCGGGGACCGTTGGGCCCTAAGCTTCATGACATTTGTCTTGCAGGTGAGGAAAAACCCCGAAAAAAACTCATCTAGGTAGCTTGTCCCGACCGGGGACATATATATATATATATATATATATATGTGTGTGTGTGTGTGTGTGTGTGCATGTGCCTATGGATATGTGTGTATGTGTATGTGCATGTGCGTGCGTGTGTGTGTGTGTGTGTGTGTGTCTATTAACGCAGTAGCGGCCATAATTATAATCTTATATCTTAATAAAATATCAGAAGAACAAACAGGTTTCACAGCAGATAAATCGTGCCTTGATAATATATTTGTGATTAGGCAGATTATGGAAAAGATTTTGGCTAAAGGAAAAGAAGTCCATATGGCATTTATAGACCTGGAAAAGGCATATGACTCTGTCTGTACCCATCAACAAGCTCTGGTTGGCAATGGAGAACTTTGGAATACCTATATATCTTGTACATTTTATAAAAAGAATGTATGATTGTAAAGCAAGTATTAAGGTTGGAAATAGAGTATCCTCAGAATTTGATATAACAAAAGGATTAAGACAAGGATGCGGGATGTCACCAACATTGTTCAAGATATATTTAGAAGATGTATTAATGAAATGGAATAAGTCATGTAGGGGAATGGGAATCAACATTAATGGCCATTTACTGCACAATTTATTATACGCTGATGACCAGATTATAATAGGACAAGATAAATAAGATATAGAATATATGATTAGAAAGTTGGTCGATGCATTTGAGGTAGGTGGACTGAAGATAAATTATATTAAAACAGAATATATGGTAATCGGAGGAAATTCAGAAGACCTACAAATAAATAATATGATAATTAAACGTGTTGAAGAATTTAAATATCTTGGATCTATAATAGATAAATCTGGTACTTGTGAGAAAGATATTATTAACAGAGTAAATTATGCAAGGAAGGCGATTATATCCCTGAATGGTCTTGTATGGAATAGAAATTTGACCAGAAAAACAAACAAAAAAAGGGATTATACAGACAATAATAGAAAGTATACTTACATATGGATCAGAAAGCTGGACAATAAATGAAAGGATGCAGAAAAGAATATTGGCGACAGAAATGGATGGATTACGGAGAAGTATGAGAATATCCAGGCTACAAAATATTCGAAATGCATATATCAGACAAGAAATGGATGCACAAGTAACTGTTATCGACAGGATAACAAAGAGAGTTCTACGGTGGTATGGACATGTAAAACGGATGTCGGAAGACCAGTGGCCTAAACAGGTGTTGGATTGGATGGTACCAGGCAGACGGAGGAGGGGGAGAAGTAGAAGAGCATGGTATGAGGGAATATATGATGTCATGATGAAGAGGGGTATGGAAGATGGTCAATGGAAAAGATAGGAGTCTCTGGAAAGCAGGAATCAAGGGCAAACTACTGTAAAGTGGAAAGCCTGCATTAAGTAAGTAAGTTTCATCGAAACCAAACGTTGTATGCAGAAATTCATAAAAAAAGGTAAGATCGAATTTTAAACACCAAAATCAGTAGGAGTTCAGCTGAAACGAAAATTTTAAAATAGCTCTCACTGCCCCAAATTCCGATATTTCGCAAGGAAACTCGGTGTATGCTATCAAACCAAACTGATGAAGATATATTCCAAAAATCAGCAAAATCCGACAATTATAAGAGGGGTTTACCTGAAACCTGAAATTAAAATTCGCACTAGAAACCGCCATGTTTACCTCGTCATAATTTGTACCGTGGAATTTAATTAAGCCTTAAATTGGCAGTGTATCCTTTAATATGGTCTATTTAATATTTTAATAAAGTAATGGAAAATTGAATCGGCACACATTATTTAAATTGTTCATTATGCAATACGTAAAACATCGTACGGTTTTGCCTGATTTGTTT
The DNA here is from genome assembly GCA_030220185.1 of Diploptera punctata. Lineage (NCBI taxonomy): Eukaryota > Metazoa > Arthropoda > Insecta > Blattodea > Blaberidae > Diploptera > Diploptera punctata. The sequence goes on along the minus strand of JASPKZ010002182.1, from coordinate 50,081 downwards.
TCACTGCGATCCGTCACTTTTAAATAAACATCAGAAATTTAGTTTCTCGAATTTAACAAAATTAATATAATTTTCCGTCAACCAGCGAAATGTGACCTTAAATTCTGCTGAGGAGTTGCTCGGTTTATACAGTTTGTTCTTGTTGTCTTGAGGGATTAGGCACCAGCCCGTCAAAATATTCGTACCAATCTCTAACACAATGTGAAATATGAGGGAGAACATTGAAGCTGATTTGATCTGTCATCCTGCTGAGGGAAGTTGTAAGCGCTCTTTGGATCGGAAACAAGTGCAGACTCTTATTAAGTTAACTTGGGTTACAAGTATCGCTTTTGTAGATCCATAACGATGTATGACACACTTCTCTATTGATTCTTAATGCTGTCCTGTGCTCCCTGAAGCACCTACTTGTCTTGAGAATATATTTTATGAGGTAAAATTTATTCTCAACAACTGGAACAAATTCATGAAATGTTGTGGGTTGCGGGTTCAAACCTGTACGGACCCCAAACTGCAAGAACAACTATGACAAAAATCCAGAAATTCTGAGGAATTCAACTGCTACCACACTCAGTATATAGCCCCGAGATTACACCTTATGATTACCATCTGTTTCGATACATGACCCATTTCTTGCGTTAAATTTCGAAAACATTGGAAACATTGAAGCTGTGGAAGTGAGTCTCAACGAATTCTTCGCATCAGAATCAGAGACTGGTATCGTCACGGGATAACAAACCTCGCTGAAAGATGGCTGAAGACCATATAATCAGATGGTATCTGCTTTAGAGAGTATTTCTGAAATATTAGCTAAATCTGAACGTTACGAATGGGGATTTAACTATAAGCCGTAATTTTAAAATAACTCTAGTAGCCGCCGTGTTTCTTTTATCGCAGCATAACTGCATACATCAGATTTAATTTTCAAAATAAAGATATATTCCGTAAACTAGCAAAATCGGACCTTAAAATCGACTTGATGAAGAATTCGCTTAGTTTATGCTATTCATGGATATGTTCTTCAAGTAAGAGCAACATTAAAATAATGTTTTATGAACTAGATCATCCTTAGGATTAATATTAATTCCTTAATATTTTTCATCAATTCCCTCATGAAATTTTATTACATTAAATCTAGTTTCACTGGCCCTTCACAATAGTTATTTAGACGACTAGTTACAAAAGCAGGGGTTTAGTAACGAGATATCAAGTTACAACACGACTGAAGGGAGTGTTCTATTGTAAGAGCAGCGAGGTACTGAACCTAATTTTTTAACGCATTGTCTACAATATTTTATCTAAGTTCAGAGTATTTTAGTAATATAATAATAATAATAATAATAATAATAATAATAATAATAATAATAATAGCTTTATTTTACCCGGCAGAGTTATTGCCTTAAGGCCTTGTCTACCACTCAACCAGGTTTAAAAAAATACAAACAAAAAAATAGTCTTAAATCTAAATTACAATATATATATATATATATATATATATATATATAAACGATTACAAGTTATGAATACAATACAATTAATATTTATAATGTATTTTGATTTACTCTACATTTAACGAATTAAATATATAATATGTACAAGATATATAAAAAAACGAGGAAAAGATTAATGACATAGTAAAAAATTAAATAAATAGAGAAAAATTAATTATTAGACAACAGGTAACTGTATAAGCGTGACTTAAAGGTACCAAGTGTGCGGCAACCCCTGATATCTTGAGGAAGGAGATTCCAGGAGCGGGCAGAGGCTACTGTGAAGGAAGTAGAATAGGAGGAAGTGCTATGAAGAGGAATTGTTAGCAGACTGTTATCTTGTGATCTAGTGTCAATATTGTGGTAAGAGGATAACTTCTCAAATCTGGACGCCAGGTAAGTAGGGATGTAGGAATTCAGAAGCTTGAAAAGTAGTGAAAGAGAGTGCAATTTAGGTCTGTCAGTAAGACGGAGCCAAGAGAGGTTATTAAAGTGTTCGGAAATATGGTCATAACGGTCATGTTCTATATTTAGTATATTTAATGCATTTTTTATTTTCGGAAACTATATTTTTAGAGAAAGAGTAACGTGGGGTTTGGAGGGAAAAGAACACGATAAATCAATAAACATTGTTGTTAAGTTCTGCAATTTTGGGTGCGAGTTTCATGTGTGAATTTAAAGTAAAAATGAGCGAAGAATGTGATTTTCACGGTTCATCAGGAACATTTTTAAAAGCAGTCCTACATACTTCCAGAAAAGTCGAGAAAATTTGTTCATAAATACGAAACCATCATTAAAGTGTATCTTACGTCTTGTTGAACCTGTATTTTATGTTTTGATAGCGTGTTTTGTTAGAATATAAAGTGTAGGTCTTGTTGCCTTAGTAACTATGAACTACAGCGTCACTAGTTGTATTAATTGTAGATAAAGAATTTAAAACATTACTTGGGTTGAAAAATATTAATAAAGGAAGAACATTTATCTTTATTTCATTATTTTTTATTTAGTTATCTGCTGTTTTTTTATTAATATGACGACAAAATACGAGGTAAATAATATGTTATCCCCCTCGAGGACTTGCAGAATCTGAGATTTTATTAAAAAATCATGATTTGCTAGAGGATCTGCTGTCTTGTTGAATTTATACTTTTCAATTCCATTCCATTTAATTTCCGTGAGAGCGTAAGAAAATCCTGCCCACTCCAAACACAAGCTTTTAAAATATCTTCCTGGCTTCCATTTGCGGCATCCCTAAGGAACATGCCCATCCCTGACACCTGGTGTAGGGGCTGTCAACCTTCCACAGCTGTTGCCCAAGGGGAGAATTTTTATAAGGTTTCCACATAGTCAACCTACCCTTCAAGTCACTAAAATTGGAATAACCACCTTTTTCTTTAAGAACAGGTTTAGAAAAATATCTTTTTTGATCGTAAAATGTGTTCCGAGAGAGAGCACTGCTTCATAGATATTGGTTTCTGAGACATGGGCGCACATTTCAAAATGTTTGATGTTTTATTTATGGTTGTATATAAAACGGAATCACAATGCTGATAGTGTTTACGTGGGGAGATTTTTCTTATTTATCTGTTTGTGCTATCACCTTCTAGAGAACTCAATCCAGCCTGAATACATTTCTCGCAGAAATAACAAGGGATTTCCATTTCGCTGTGTTGCTGAGAAAATATTCCTTACTTGTCAATATCTGGATTCCTACTCTAACTTAGTACCTTACGTTGGTTCAATAGAGCATTAACTAAGGTCCTTCACTTGCCCCTTACCCAACTGAGTCCTGTTTATACTATGGCATTCGATAAGTAATGACAACATTCCCATAGCATCACGAAAATTTTATTTAGGTTACTTTTGACATTACGAACTTCATTTATTGTCTATTGCCAAGTCAACTAAACGTTGCTATATCATTGGAATACGGCTAACTCCATCTGCAGCACCATATCTGGGCATATCTCTCATCTGATCGAAATACATCTTTCTGGATATCTACTTTTGATTGTAATCGATTGCTTTGTAGAGTTCTTTGGTGTTTTAGAATAAGTTATAGTTACAAGGGCTCATGTCTAGTAAATTTGGTGAATGTTCGAGTACTTCCACATTCCACCTTCTAAACAAATTCTACTAAGCATCTTTTTAGGGCAGTGTATTTACTGAATGTGAGAAACAGTGAATGTGTTCACGAAATATTGCTATTTTAAATACTTTCAATATTACAGATTTATACAACAATGACTGCTTAAAACATGCTACAAGATTACAATGACCACCATTAGTATTGCTGATTAACAACAGTGTTGCCATTACTTATCGAACGCCCTAGTTTCACAATATAAAACGTATATAAACTTATAAAATTAGAAAAGACGTAAATATTATAACCATGTATACACTTGTATATATTTCCGAATTTTTCCCCCTTATTCGTTGAACATAAATAAGCACATACGGCCAAATAGGCCCGTGCTAAATGCCATTGAAAATGTATTTCCTTTCTGTCTAAAAACTCAAATTTCCACTACTAACACTCTCGGCCGGTGGTCTATCGTTATGTTCCTTACCTCTAGTCCCAAGGATCGCTGTTTCAAACCCGGCCGCGATCAGTAGATGTTTAAGATGGAACAATCCAGGATATAAGTTCTCCGGGACGGACTTTAAGCAATGGTTCGCGAGTGTGAAGATGTTTGGGCTCGTGACAGAATCTCTGGTCTACATTCATAGTCTCAATAAAGTAAGACCAAAATAAATCCACCGAGCGAAGTTAATCGATGTTCCCCAATTAATAAGGAAACTGTTAACCATTGCATGCCGAAACCTATCTTGAAATTTCTCCCAGAGAATCGTTATGATGTACAAACGCCGTATCAAAATATATATCTCCTATTTTTAACAGCAATACACAGAAATCGAAACCAGAATCTAGCAATCTTAACCCATTGTATGGAGCAGATGGACTCCCTGCATGGGTATGAGCGGTGTTAAGTGAGACGTGACGCGACGCGGACGGCAGGTAGTGAGGGTTATCTGTCTACCAATTCAGGACTTGTATTACTTCCCTGTAGTTCGATATATATATATATATATATATATATATGTGTGTGTGTGTGTGTGTGTGTGTGTGTGTGTGTGTGTGTGTGTGTGTGTGTACATTTTATGGACACGGCGTTGGTACATCATAGCGCTTCTCTGGGAGAAATTTGAAGGTAGATTTCAGCATGCAGTGATTTATAGATCCCTTGTAATTAATAGTTTGGTTCCCTACTAGATATTTCCTTCAGGCGATGTGCTGACCACATGACACTCGCTGATCTGTAGGGAAATAAGCGTAACTATATTTGCTACTTCAAAAAACTCTCGCTATGAGAGCACCCATGTCATCATGAGAGACGTGTGCAGTTATCATACTACTACTACTTATATTACTAGGGAAAGGATTTTAAGGTGCAAAAAGGGAGAAAAAAGGTTCTGAAAATACTTACAAAAAGGTGCAAAAAATGTGCTGCTGAAACAATTCAATTAAGGTTTAAAGCAGTTACATGAACTCAGTTTATATAATATGCGTATAATTTTGCACCAATTTTTCTTCTTTATAAAGTCCATAAGAGGTAATTCATAGTTCTTTAGTTTATTGTAATATTTACCTCGCAGATGGAACATACAAGAATGTTCAATTTCGATAAATTTCGTTTTGAATTCAGAAAGTGCATAAAACTTATCCTTCTTAACATTCGCCATGTTATTTTTGTGAAAACTCAGTTGTAATACTAATAAAAATACGTTGTGGTTCAGACTAGTAAAACATAGCCAACAAGTCGGTAGAAAACTGTTAATTATTGCCAGTACTAACTGAACTTATTTTAAGCTGTTACAGCAACACTGACATTTAAATTTGACTTCACAGTTGCAGATCGGCCATTGTTACTGGAATATACATTACTGGTGGTTTACATAATTTACATTTTATGCCAGGATAGAACACCAGTAATATCGAAATGACAACTTCGGGCACTGAATAAAAAAACTTATTATTTAGACTATTGTTGACTTCGCACTATAGATTGGCTATTGTTTCTGGGTTATAAATTACATAAATTATATTTTAATGTTTCTTTATACTGTTGACTTTTGATTGAGATTTTAAAAATCTGTTCAAGAAAAAAAAATGTTTCTGTCCTATCTTTTAAAAACGCGGAGGAAAAGGAGCTGAAGCATAAAAAAGAGGGGGAAAGGGGGCGAAATGTAGTAATCTCACGAAAATGTGCAAAAAGGTGCAACAAAATGTGTTCATTTCGCTTCATTTGATCCCCCCAAATACATTTATTGAACTATTGGTATGAAAACAGCTATATTTTTAGAAAGATGCCGTACCTCAAAATCCTTTCCCTTACTTATTGTTATTGTATAAAGATTCTTTATTTGTTTTTCTTTTGTGATTTTTTTGACGTAAAGAATGTTATTTAAAGGCGATATTTATGCTTTTCCCAAATATATTCTCCTTATAGCATTAAAGTATTCTTTATCGTCTAAATTTGTATAATATTTAATTTAATTACATAATAATAGAAACAGTTTTATTTTATCTGGGAGAGTTAAGGCCTTAAGGTCTTGTCTACCATTCAACCAGGATTTAAGTGTGTTGAATTAATTATTTTAGAAAATAAAAGTATAGAACAGGTGTCTAGTTTCAAATATTTGGGCTGTGATGTTCGCTACAATGTGGAAAGAGATATTGACTCCAAAATAAATAAATTTCAGACGGTGTGTGGAACAATACAGAGAACATTCAAAAATAAAATTAGAAAAGAAACCAAGATAAAAATGTATAATGTTATGGCAGTTCCCACAATATTGTATGGATGTGAAACTTGGGCTCCAGTGAAAAAACAGAAGGATAGAATACAGACGGCGGAGATGAAGTTCCTAAGACAAGTAAAAGGATGAACAAGACTTGATAGAATAAGAAATGAGGATATAAGAGAAGAATTGAAAGTACAGCCTTTATTGGATAAAGTCACGAATTACAGACAGAAATGGATTGATCACATGGATGGAATGAGTAAGGAGAGATATCCATTGTTAGCAAGAAATTATCAAGCAAGAGGAAGACGTGATGTTGGAAGACCTAGAAGACGTTGGGCTGATGCATTATGAAGTCGGAACGGGCAATTGCCTAATCCCTGGAGTGATGATGATGATGATGAATTAATTGCGGATGTCTAATATATATGGAGTGTAAAGAAAGTGACTATAAGTGCGTTATATATATTTAACATACAGTAATAAGAGAGACAATATCTTCAGCTTTAGCCTCGTATGAGTATGTGATGTTCAACTTGAAAATAATTTTGCGCTCCAAAAATGGAACGCCGCGAAGATATGCAACCAATATGACTTTACTGTTGTGTGATAACATTTACCAGGCGTTTCAACGCCACATTCTTCTGAAAATTAAACTTTCAGCTATGAACTTTTAAATGGTTGGATAATTATTTTTTTCTCCGACAAACAATTTGTTCTACGTCATTGGCAGTTTTATTTTTATATAAATTATTCTATTTTTTTTTATATTTCACTAGCAAATACCCGGCGATGCGTTGTTACACCTAAATAAATGAAATGTGTTTTTATATTTAGTTGAATAAGTAAAAAGAAAAATAATTATAAATTTATATCGAAATTATTTTTAGATACCCCGTGATGCTGATTACCCGGTGTTGCTCGGGATTCTACTTTTCCCGATCTACTTTGCATAAGTGAGCTGAAAGACAAAAATTGTTATCGAGAGTTATCCGTAAAAGAATACCCGCTGTTCGCTGCTACGCTTGCCCGGGAGTCTAGTCATGCCGATCTTCTTGGTACCAATGAACTAAATAATAAAAATTGTTTGTCTGAGTTATCCGTAAAAGGTGGACATAATGCTGTCGCGGACTTTCTTAGATTTTTTAGACATTCAATTCTGAGTGCATTATTTTGGTGTATATGTTATGGTTGGTTAGGCAGCGTGAGCCATTTTTAACCGTCCAAAAAGTTTCGAAAAACACATTTTTCTCTACAAAGGGTGATTTTTTTTTTAAGAGTGAAGGGGTTGAGTATTACAACTCTCTTATAGCGTAAACCCTTCACGGGAAACTCTTGAACATTTTGCAAAAGTCCCATCAGAATTAGATGAGCGGTATGGCAGCGCATAAAGGACAGACAGACAGACAGACGGACATTCATTTATATATAGATTAGTTAAATTTACACTAAACCAACACACATTTTTATACTGATTATATTCTAATTCTAGTGTGTAATCATTCACTTTTATTGGTTATAAGATTTATTATTATTTTTATTTAATCTTGATGAGTGACAGACAATGGCTTTAAGGCCTTAAATCTCCAATTTTTTTTTGCAAAAATGAGTTAACCCCAGATTAAACATATAGATACACATTGTGTGCTTAAATGAGCTTTTTACAGCCTTCGTACAGACTCACAGTTGAGCATTTCATGTTTACTTTCATGTTTACTTTCATGTTAAAATATCCTTACTCCAGATTAGAAGGTTTCTAGCAGTGATCATGTCTATTAGAAGCCATTGGAGATAGGGAATTTTATCAATGAACAATTAAATAATTATTTTTTATTTCTACAGTTGAATTCCCATTTTTATCCAAAATTTAATCTAAATAATTAAAATTTTCAACATTACGTACTATCTCCTAGTCACACATTAGCTGTTCTGTTTTAATTGAAAAATGTTCGGTTTTAAAAAGTTTTTTTAATCCCCATTTTTGTACTCTACCATTCATTTCTATATGTAAGATGCATCATCCGGGTCTTAAACAATCATTGCCTGATCGTCAGCGAATTTACTATTTTTGTATGTATGATAGTGTAATATGATATGTGAACCACCCTGTAATTATCCATTTATTTAATCTTGATAAGTCCTGTTGGAATTTATAATTGTATGCCCGACATAGAAGCAGAAATTCTCTGGCATGTAGTTTTATGTAAAAATCATTGAGATATAAAATGAAGCCGGGTTTTACCTGGGGCCATGTGAACACAGATATTCCGTTTTGATAACAACGTGTGACCAGGAAAACCTGAAGCGCTTAACAAGTCCACTAGGGGTTGATTCTCCACTGAGCAATACGTCAACCCCAACCTTCAGGGTTAAACATTGCTACATATCATATCTTGCTTCAAGGGAAACGTTTCATTACAGTTGCACGTTCCCTTTTAAAAAATGTACTTTTTCCCTCTCTACACCGACAACACTCGTGCTGAAAATTCATATAACATAGTTCTGAATATATCTGATACTTTAGTTTCAATCTGTGTATAGTGGGGCATTCGCTAAATAATGGCAACACTGCTAAAATTCACAAAAACATATTTAGGTTACTTTTTAACATTACGAACTCCATTGCCAAGTAAACTATACGTTGACAATCCTTGGAATATGGAGTACTCTATCTGCAGCACCATTTCTAGATATCCGTTTCATCTGATCGATCTCGAGCTTTCGGGATATCAATTCTCCATTGAAATCGATTGTCTCGCAGAAGTTTTTCTAAATCTTTGAGAATAAGTTATTATATATAAGCTCCTATCTGGTGAATTTGGTGGACGTTCGAGTACTTCCCAATTCCACCTTCTAAACAAATTCTATTGAACACCTTTTTAGGACGGTATTACTTACTGAATGTGAGAAGAAGTTATTGTATTCATAAAATATTGCTACTTCGAGACTTTCAATATTACAGATTTATGCAACAAAGTCTGCTCAACAACATACTACAAGATTACAATGGTCACCACTAGGATCGCTGATTTACAACAATGTTGCAATTAATTATCGATTGCCCTAGTGTAAACGAACGTGTGTATGTTTTGTCCTTTATAGACTTCTAAACCGCTCAACCGATCTTCATGAACATTTTTACATACAGGTTTTCAGGTACGACGGGTATTTAGCCTCCATCTATTATTAGGTTTCTCAGTTCACGTGAAACAAACATTTAAAAAATCGGTCTAGCGTTCTCAATGTTTGATGTTTCTAAACGAAACTCAGTATATCTTATTATAATAAACCGAAGTAGGTATAGTGTCCACCTGGAAGGAGGAGGGGAGGAAGACCTCGAAACTCGTGGATGCAGGAAATAAGAACTGGAATGAGAGCAAAAGGACTGGAGGACATGGATTGGATGGAGAAAGACGAGTGGAGAAGAAAAATAAAACTTTAGGCACAGAAAGATGTGTAAACATTAAAATTGTGTATATAAATAAAAAAAGGTATTTTAAAAAATCAGCGTTATCCGACCATTACAAATGGGTATTTTCTAAAATCCGAAATTAAAAATTGACTATAGCAACCGCCATGTTCGGTTCTTGGCAGAGTATACCTTTGTGCAAACACATTTTTCAGGTACGGCGAGTGTTTACCCACCATCTATTATACTCTGTAACCATTAGGTATAGGAATTCACATGAAACGAAAATTAAAAATAGCTCTAGCGTTCGCAATTTTCCATGTTTCAAAACAAAACTCATTCATTATATGCTATTAAAATAAACCGAGGTTGGTATTATAAAAAAAATCAGCGAAATCCGAAATTAAACTAATGTATCTTATATAAATTGCCAATTTAAGGGTTAAAATTAAATTTTATGGTAAATATTTGCTACTCTCTGAACTCAAAGATTGGGAAAATAAGAACCCGCGAAACAACGGGTAATCAGCTAGTATATCAGTGTCTAATATGATGAAGATTTGTGAAACGTTTTCAAAAATATTTTGAATTCCTTCTTAATTAGCTTAAATTTGTTGCGTTTTTTTAATGATTGATTGTTATTTTTTTATTTTTCAGGTAAGTTGGAGTCTTCAATTGTGTCTTCTAAGAAGACTACAATCGTAAGTTGCGAAACCGTTAGTTACATATAAAATAACATTTAATTTAATCAGTACATCTTGCATCAAGCCTTTGATAAGGTGATAAGAAGAAAATTGTGGGAAATAATGAAGGCAAGAGGGTACTCGGCTCAACTTATAGAAGGAATAAAAAGTATTTATAATGGCACGAAAATTATCCTTAATTTAGATAATTATTCCAGCGAAGAAATTTTAATAAATCAAGGAGTTCGACAAGGGTGTACATTATCACCTATATTGTTTAATATATATTTTGACGAGGTTATAAGAAAATGGAAAAAATCAAGTCCCTTAGGAATACAAATTAATAAGGAAATGTATATGAATATTTTAATGTATGCAGACGATCTGGTAATTATACAGAGGTCAGGGGATGAGTTACAAAGAGGCATTTACATGTTGAATCAATTAGGACTCTATTATAATCTTAAAGTCTCAACTTTAAAAACTAAAATTATGACTTTTCAGGGCAAAGTGCTAGTCAGAGCAAAAATAGTAATCAATAATGAAATAATAGAACAAATAGCACACTTTAACTATCTTGGTTCAGATATAACATATACCGTAAAACGGGGTTACTTTGACTCGAGGGGCTACTTTGACAGAATTGAGGCTTCTTTGACATTTTTAATTTATTGCGTGTTTTGGGCTATTCTGACAACAATTCAATGGTGTAGACATCTCCTTGAAGATGCACGAATAATTAAGTTGTTTTAAAAGAGGATGTTAATTGTTGGAGACACATCTGTGTCACTTTCAACAACAATGAATTCCCAGCAAGGATAAAATTGTGAATTTTGGTTAAGGACTGGATTTGTTGTGTAAGATGCAAGCTCTGGGTCTGTGTAACAGAGGATCGAACAATTCTCAATATGAATCTGAACTATGTGAAGATGAGATGTGATTTTTTTTTATTTTCTACTGTTGTTTCAAAAATTCATGTTTTCTAATTAATTCCTGATTGTCTAACTACAATAATTATATAATTGTTGTGTCCTGTTGCGTGTCAGAATTGATAAAGAAGTTTAAGTTTATTTTGTCAAATTATTGTTATAAAAACATTTGTAGTAAGATTGTTTACAATACAAATATTTATAAAAAGATAATTGGTGTCAAAGTAGTACCTACAGTGGGTCTATTTTGAATTATAGTGAAAACAAATATGATGTCAAAGTAGTCCCAGCACATGGGCAAAACAGACCTAAACAAAACTCATTGTTGCCCTACTAAGTTTTTATTTTAGGAGAACAGCAGCAAATGGGATTTGTAGTCTAAGGTTCAATTGGTACAATAAATCATAGATTCAATTTTTTCGGCATAAATTATACGAGTTAGACCTTAAACACCTTTAAAAATATGTCAAATTAGCCCCGTTTTACGGTAGCTACGATTGGGATATACATAATAAATTAAATCGATATCAAATGATGTGTGGCACCATAAGAAGAACCCTCCGAATGACTCGAAGAGAAACTCAGCTCAGGTTTTATAAAATCATGACAGTTCCTGTTCTTTTATATGGATCTGAATCTTGGGTACTTAAAAAAAAAGATATCTCATTCGTTCAAGCCACTGAAATGAAATTTTTAAGAAACGTAAAAGGATGTACCCGCATGGATAGATTACACAATGAATCAATAAGAAATGAACTGGAGATATTTTCATAGTCGATAAACTAGACGAGCACAAATACCAATGGAAAGAACGTTTAGACAGAATGGACAATACAAGATTGCCCAAAAAGATGAACACCTACAAACCACATGGAAAAAGATGTTTGGGGCGGCTAAGGAAACGATGGACTTGAGACCGGAACAGGTCGCATTGACCTAATCCTGAAAAGGAAGAAGAAGAAGGCATCTTGCATCATAATTTCGTATAATTCTTGAGAACATGTTTCAAAATGGCTGCATACTATCATCGGCTCTTTCAGACTGTTGAATTTTCGGTTGGCGATCCAGGTTGTTGCTTAGGCCAACCGAAAATTAAACGGTCACTAAAGAGCTGATGATAGTATGCAGCCATTTTGAAACATGTTCTCAAGAATTCTACAAAATTATGAGGTGAGATGTACTGACTAAATTAAATTATGTTAATATGAAGCTCATAATATTAATTTGATTGAAATATCAACGTTAATTGAACATACTATTCCGTAGGAAAATGCAATGATTCGAATTTTTCCAATTCAAACATCCATTGTAACACAAGCTCACAAAACACACATAGATATTGCAATAACTTTTAGGCCGCGCTAGTTATGTTCCGTGCCTCTAGTCCCGAGGGTCGCGGGTTGAAACCTGGATTTTTAGGATGGAAAAACCCAAGGGACAAATCCTCCGAAAGGGCTTTAAGCCGTGAGTACCGATCCTGAACATTTTTAGACCCGTAAATGAACTTTAAACCTGAATAAAGAGGACTCTAAGTAAAATTGATCGCCTTTCTTCATCTTAGTAATACCTTAGTTGCCTACTAGATGTCTCATTGGGTCGGTGTGTTGATAGCATACCATTCAATACATCTATGGGCAAAATAAGCGGAACCAAATTAACTTGGTTTAGTAACTACTCATAAAGGAGTGGCTAAGGTTCAACATGGGGCTGTTACACCATTGTGGATGTATACATATGTTACGGTATCAGAGATAAGCGTCGCGTCGGTTGGAGGAACTCGCCATACGAGTGCATCGATAGAAACATTGTTCTTAGGGAACATCGAATGTAACGGGAAATAAGGCAAATAAAAGGTATGATGGTACCAATAATTAGGAAATTTCACCATTTTTATTTATTTATGACACAAAATTATATAAGGGCCTATTTAATCAGACGTTTACGCTTTTTCCATTATGTCGATAAACATCTTTAATTGCAATTTCATTATTAGCTGAATATATGGTCTATTCTGACTCACGTGTAAATTCTACTGTTATTTTCATCACATTCTCAATGGTTAGTGTGGAGTATTTTTCACTAAACTGTTTGAAAACATTCAAAATAATTTTTTCTGCTATTCAAATGGTTTATTTTCCAGTAGGCCTATTTAAGCAATTCTACAGAAAGCTACGTTTTAAATAATAGATATCCCAACGTAATCTGCATTGCGGTGCATAAGAATGTAACAATGACCATTTGATCTATTAAAATTGTGATTAGGTTACGGCGCAAAAAGTGTACATCCGAATTTGATTTTAAAATGAAGCTTAGGACCACTAAACATGAAAACAAAAAAAATTGCGGACCATCCAGATACAAAGCAGTAAAATAACATTTTATAAGCACTACAAAACACACATTTCACTAGTTTACTGTACGAATCATCCCCTTTTCGATGTATGTTTGGTATTAAAATGAAGCTTAGGATCGCCGAAGATGAAAACACAAGAAAATCTGCGGACCATCACTAAAGAAACTAGGTTACAGTAATAGTTTCTTATACATAATTAGGTTAGGTTAGCTTTTAGTTTCTAACACATGTAGTATAATTTATTTACATACCTGTAATTTAGTATTGTCTAAATGCCATTCTAATTATTACTTTCACAAGTTAGAGTAATTTAAATAAGTTAGGTTAGCTTTTAGGTTATTATACATGTATTCTAATAAATTATATTTCAAATTTCGAAGATTCTGTTTTAAATAAGTGGCACCTATTTATTGAATATTTTGTAAGGGCTAATTTGCCATTGTTCATTTTCGAGAAATGCGTACGATGACGTATCGATTATCTACAATCGATTCAGTTAAACAATTCTTTTCTTAAGAAACTCTATGTGAGGATGTGATTTTTATTAAATTTCAAACTCTTTGCTATGTAATTTTGTAAACACAGCAGTGCACTTTTATTACAATAAAATATTTATTCTATTTTCGCATCTGTATAGAAGAAAACATGTTGTCACCCTGGACTAACGTCTGAATATCGAATCTGACGTCACGACCACAATGGCAGCCACTTACTTCAAGTAATATAGGGAATAGTGCTTTATAAATTATTATTTTACAGCTTTGTTTCTGGATGATCCGCAAATTGTTTCATGTTTTCATCTTCGACGTTCCTAAGCTTCATTTTAAAACCAAAATTATCTCGAAATTTGTATGTCCACTTTTTGCGCCGTATCCTTGTAATTATATATAATTATATGGCATTTGCTAGATAGTACATATTTTTATAATTTTATTTATTTCGAGTGTTAGAGAGCGAAATACATTTTCTTCCACGCTTAAAGGTAAAACGTTATTCGACCATACAGTCTGGTTTACATTACAACTAGAACTTAGCTGGGAAGCAACTTCTCTCGTAGATTGGAGGAAGGAAGTCGTCATTGAGTTGATTTATTGTGTTGTAGGTGTTCTGGTTGCTGTTATTGAAATCCACAATATGGTGTCCCTTATAGCAGGAAAGTTATTAATTTAAATTCATGGCCAGAGTGTAGTTGGTCCAGAATACAAATAGCACAGGCGCAGGAGGTGGTAATGAAAGGGGATGGAAAGATAGAAATTGTACAGAAATCCCTCTGTTATATAAAAGAGAGGGGAACTTATTATTAGCGATGGCACATCAAGACCTACATGATACAATTTCCAGGCTGGGATTAACGTTTATGTGCTTTATAAACTGTATGAATCTTTGAGCTTAAAGCTTTTACTCTGCATACAATGGACTATTACTTCGCTAGTAAAATGTTCTACTTCACTTGTTTAACGTGGTTTTTTATAAACATGATGAGAGATTATCTCCTACATTCTACGTAATTTCTCAGAAAAGTTCATACGCAGAAACTGCGGAAATTAAGCGTATTCTTCATATTATATTAGTAATATGTAATAATGGTTTATTTTACCTGATGGAGTTATGACCGTAAGATCTTCTCTTCCACTTCACCAGGATAAATCATAAAGATATTAACAATTATAAATTGTCTACAACTTGATTACTAATGCATAATAGGCACAGGCTACATAATATATAGATGACAAGGAAAGAACAACAATATTAAAATAATAATACTTAATACAGGCTTTCTACTTTACAGCAGTTCGCCCTTGATTCCTACTTTCCGGAGATTCCTATCTTCCCATTGTCCTTCTTTCATACCCTTCTTCATCATGCCATCATATATTCCATCATACCATGTTCTTCTACTTCTCCCCCTCTCCCTTATGCCTGGTACCATTCAATCTAACACTCGTTTACCCACTGTTCTTCCGACATCCATATACGTGTCCATGCCACTGTTATCCTCTCGATAACACCCTCTTGTGCATCCATTTCTTGTTTAATATAAAATAACAATAATAACCTATAATTTGATTAAATAATTGGGCTAGTAAAAAGTGTAAAAGGATACGGTAATACAAATTTATTTTGTCAGTCTTCCAATCGGAGCCAAGGCATTCCAAATTCTGGAGTTGTATCTGATTTTTAGTGTTTTACGAAATACAACTTTGTTTTGTTAACCTTTAAATGAATAAACTTAATTTCATGCGCCAACTTATTGAAATATTCTGGACTTCAGTAAAACCAAACCAAGCATGACTGTAAGTTATTAGCTATTGTGTATTTCTTTGGAAAAAATTGGACCAAAGAGTGCAGACAGGCGAATGGATAAGACTATAAAACATTGAGCTACACTATCTTTATTGGAAACAAGATATAATAAGAAGAGTTAATTGTCATAGACTGCGATTGGGAAGACATGTAGCACGAATTATGAATGAAAGAGAGGCATGGAAAATTGTATGAAAAGGAGAGGAAATGCGTCAGTAGCTAGGCCAAGAGCGAAGTGAGTATTTTATACAGGGAATGATTGGTAATTGCTCAGGATAGGGATGTATGAAGAGCTTATGCCGCGCTGCCATGAATCTATACGTTTCATAGTGCAAGTGAGTTAGTTATATATTGCTGTATAATTTTATGCAGATTTAAATAATTTATACTGATTCATTTTTCGATCGATTTATTAAAAAAATAATTAATTAAACCGATGTGTCTTATATAAAACGCTGACAATTTAAAGATTAATAAAAATGTATCATATACAATACATTGCGACAAAGTCAAACATGGCTGCTAATATAGCGATTTTTTTTATTTTTGGATTTCAGGCTAATCCTCACTACCGATGGTCGGATGTCGCTGATTTTTGTCGAATACATTCATAGTTTTACTATAATAATATATTCAGAGTTTCTTTGCAAAAAAAACGAAATTTGCGACCGCTATAGTTATTTTTAAATGTTCGTATCAGGCTAGGGCGGTTCCAGGACAGATTTTCGGGAATGGCCATGGGTCCGTGTAAATTTTCGGGGGGGGACATGGATTCGTGTAAAAATAAATTAATATGTACATTTTAGCATACTAGTAATGTGATTTTAAACTATTATGAGCAGTTTTTAAGCAGCATTTATTTATTACAGATAATGTCACAACTTTTATATTGTAAGTCGTAAGACCAAACGATAAACTAAGCGTATCCTTCCTTCGCAGATTTCTGTATTTCAGTGACTGCACCGACCGCTTCAGAAGACATTACAGTACAACTTTCAGTACCAATTCCTACATGGTTGTTTAAGTCTAGGGACAGTTCTTGCAGTGCGTTTTCACAAAGCCTCTCCAGTTAGGCGTTGTTCACCATTTGGATCTTGATCTGGATTTATAGTGTTGTAATGCTCTCATAAGCGTCAATAAATTTGATGAAATCTTCACGAATCTCATTTTATACAAATATCCCAAGTTCAAAGAAAGCTGTTCTGTGTTAGAAATATCTGCTGTTTCCTCAAATATAACGGAATAATACCTCGCATTCCTTATTCGATTCAATATTGTATCTGTTATTTCTTTACCACAGCATGTTATTGATTTTGTGTTGTATTTCCTATGTACGTGGCTGTTGACAAGTGTCGCTCCTGCAGACGCTCTAAATCTTAATCATCTGAAATTACATCTCATTACGGAGTGCAGCCTCTCGTCGAGGCGGCAATCCTCTTAGAGGAATGTTTGGTCGACCCAAGAATGTTATATATTCTACTATTGGCCGAAGTCTCGCTTTGGTTTCTTTTACTTGTTAAAATCGTTGAATATCTACCTGATTTTCAACAGACTTTTGTGGTAGCTTTACAGGAAGTTTATACCAGCTTGAACGCATACTTTGTGGTAAGAAGTGTCTTCGTGTGATTGTAAGTGTCCATTTTTTATAAAGTTTGGCGAATGAAGTCAACGGTTGGATGACAAGGTTTTGCGCTATCATGCCTTTATTAAGGCCACACTCTTCATTAGAAAACAGCACACAGAACTTACAAAACAGCCCCAGTTTCATGTGGGAAAGAACTAGCCAATTCCTTTGTTCCAAGTTCTGATAACCCAAATAACATTTCAACTCCTTCCCACCTTTTTATTTGTGAAATTGGGAGTTTATATAACTTTGATGGTTCCCAAGGTCGTTCCAATAATTAACACTTTGTATATTCATCGGTCTTTTTATTTTCAAAAATCCCTATGTCTTTGGAGAAAATACTGTTACTGCTAGTCGATTCCAATGAAGATGTCGTATTGTTTTCATTGTTAGTTGGCTCTCCGATATCCAGATTCAGATTATCGTTTAGTCCAACTTCATTGAAAGAAACTGACAAAGTATTACAATTAAAATTTCCATCATAACAACATAATGGTGATGTATTAGATATTTTATAGACCTTTCCCGTGTTTCACTGCTGTTATCTCTTTTCTCTATTTTTTTAAAGTATGAGCTTATTGAGTTTGGGTTCGAGCATTTTCGGTCATTTCAAAATTCCTAGAACAATAAACGTAACATTAATAATTTAATATAGTTACTAAAGCTGCATAACGTACAACTCCTTAGACCCTAATCTACCGTAAGTTGGTACAGTGCAAGTAATTTTAAATGTATGAGCTGAAAAAATAACTTCTAATGAAATGTTTAGTTAGATAGGAGATACATCACTAAAATAGCATCAGAATAACTATCTACATTTTATTTAACGTGGATAAATTTACATTATGAGTGCAGAGGCCTCTTTAGTAAACAGTTTATTTTACCAGTCCATAAAAAGTTAATGGTAGTTATTTTTTAGTAAAACGAAGAAAACATTCTTATATCAATAAATTGGGGCCCGAGACACTTTTATGTCTAAGGTCCGCCATTGTCTATTAATACAGCTCTACTTTATATAAACAAATTAAGAGGGGTTGTCGCTTGAATAAAAAAGAAGAGTTTAGATATTTGTTTTTATTCTTCTAATATTCTATGTTTCTTTCTGAATATATGTTGTATATCAAACACAATTCTATGCCATCACCTATCTTTAATCTGGAAAACTTGTAAATAATACTAAAAAAACACACAAGAATATCATACGCTCCTATAGCGCAGTAAAATCGAATAGTCTCTAAAAAGGTACATCAGAGTTGTTTCATTTAAGCATCTAAGAACGCAGGAACAGGATGTGACAAACCCCATTAAAATTAGATGAAATAGATAACAAATCAATTAAATCATTATAATTTAACTACATTATATTAACTGGAAAGCGATGTACGAGTATCATAAAAAATATATAACGGGTCAAACTTGACAATTTTTGGCGCTTTGCTTCTTCCACTTTATACTGGAAAAAATTATCAAAGTGGACGAAAAAAATAATCGCATTACTGATTTAGACACTAGAGTCCTCAAGCTTCAAGACTCTATTTTTTTCGATCATTTTTCGTGAAGATACAGCCATTTAAAAATTACTTTTTTTTAGGGTACGAAGCTGATCCTTTAATTTTGAGCAGGAGTGTAGTTCCATTCTTTTTTAATTTTTTTTCTAAAACAGAGATTGAGCGTGAGCAAAATTTGGCTGAATTACAAATTTGTAGGTACAAGGAAATAAAAACAATAACTTTTAGGTTTGAAATGTGAGAGAATCTTGCCTGCACATTAACCATGTTTACACTAGTTAATGAATTTGTACTTACCCTTATTTTTCGTTCTTCTACTGAGTGAAAATACAAACATTAAGCAAGACAAAAATTTCATATGATGTATCACAAAACAAACATTGCCAGCGTCTTTTTTATGCTGATCGCATAAACAAACGATGAGGGCTCAGAAAAACAGTCACTGCCGTGCACGATATAAGATTGACTGTTGCCAATTTTTTTTTTCGTTCATCAATAACATATTGTTGACTGGCAATATTTTCTCAGAATCTATCTCATCACCGCTGACGAGAAACAAAAACGCATCGATCACGATTTTACGCGTGGCCGGTCAACAACGCTCTTTGCTAATTAATTCGCCGACGTTTATTTGGTTTAAGTGCACGATAATAGTCAATTAATTAGTCTCATAATTTATCTTCAAAACGTTCTCGAGGGGGGGGGCATGGCCTCCATGGCCCCCTCTCTGGAACCGCCCCTGGTTTTAGGTGAACTTATCACCTAACGGTCCAATTTTGCAGGTTAACGAATTTGACCTTACTTTTCTAATTGATTACTACATGTCGAGTTTTGTTTTTAAAAAAAATGTACACCGTTGACACACACACTCACATAGACACACACACACACACACACAGAGACACACATGTAGAGTATGTATATATATATATATAGGTCATGGTCAGTTTCGGTGTGTACTAGATAGGATCGGCTGAGATTTGCGTTTTTTTTTTCAAAAAAATAGCTTCACGAAAACAGACTAAAAAATTGTATTCCTTTAGAATTCACTAATACCTAGAAGTTTACGAAATTTTCAACTTTGAACCATGCCTGAGCTGACTTTCAATAAATCCCTCAAAAATCAATTTTATGATACGTTTTCTCAGGAGCTGCTTGTGGTGGGCTATCAAATTTTCATACTTTACTCAGTAAATAATGAAACTGCTATATGGGGATTCAATAAAATAGTCCTTGAAAAACCATATTTTCATAAATAGTTTATATGATAAAAAAATATAATTTTTGAATGATAAAATTCAATAATATTCCGTAGTCAAAATATTACAGATAAGTTACAACAATAAGACTGCAAGGTATATATATTATATACAATAATTAATTATCACTTTAAGTTAAATTTTACTTTCTTATTACAGACGATGAGGAAACTGTAGTTCAATATAGGTAAACATTCTTCTTGGCGGTATACATTGGCGGGAATGCATCAAGGTTCTGTTTTAGGACCTATTTTAATTTGCTATGCAGTGTGATTCTAAGAGAATGCAAAAATTAAATAGGACATTGAAGTTTTTGGCCACATAAAAGAACCTCAAACCTAAATTAGTGACCCTGAACAAAAATGAATCGGCTTCCTCACCCAAATGATAACTTAATTAGCTACTAGATCTCTATTTGAGGTTATATGCTAACCACATGGCACTCGCTGACATATGTAGGAAAATACGCGTAATTGAATTAGTTTGGTTAAGTAACTTCCGATAGAGATCACCCATGTCCTCAAGTGGGAATGTATGGTATATACTAGACTACTAATAAATAATTATTCCCTTTATGTTCCATAGCGGTCGTCATCGGGGCATTCTGAATATGAATATCAAAACCATCACATGACGTAGAGTGAAGATGGAGAACACAGGTGGTTGACCAAGTGTAATATCTTGTTTCTGTCTGTAGATATCACTGGACATAAAGGATCAAGTGATCCATGTATCAGATTATATACAATACAATATCTGCTCTGTGTACAATACACGTGTCTTTCATAAGTAACTGATCATTTCAATATTTGGCTGATTCTAATGATTGATTATACATCTTTACAAGTGCGAGTAAGATCATTTACTGGTGTTTATATAAACTTACAGCTCCTCATTGTGAATATTCCTCCATTCTCCGAATTGCCGTCTATGGATCTTATTTCGATAGTTTTTTGTTTGTTCATATATCTTGATCCAAATTACATTGTAACACACGCACGAAATACTACAGTGTTATTATTATTGTTATTATTATTATTGTTATTATTGTTATTATTGTTACTATTGTTACTATTATTATTATTACTATTATTATTACTTTATTATTATTATTATTTTATTATTATTATTATTATTATTATTATTATTATTATTATTATTATTATTATTATTATTATTATTATTATTATTATTATTATTATTATTATTATTATTAGCTATAAATATGTTTGTTTAGTCTTGTTCCGAAAGTTTCTACTCCACAGCACCAAATTTAACATCCCAATAATTGTTTTTCTTCCTTGACTTTCTCTTTTGTTCATCTCAGAATTGCTTGATCTTTCTGACTGTAATATTGATCCCAAATATTTGAAATTAACTGTCTTCGTTTTCCATTTTCAATATCCAAGGTTTCACCTATTTGCATTGTAGATGATAAATATTGTTTTAATAAATTGATATTAAATGAAACGCTGGAGGGAAAATGTTCTATAGGATCGTAACAGGCCTTGGCTTAATAGTTGGAAATGTCCTGTAGGGTAGCGCGAATGAGGCGCGCGATAATAAAATTAAACATTATTAGAAGCCAATATATTATTTAGGGAAAACATTGTGGTAATGGAATTTGTTGGCATTTCGAAAGAAAGTAAATACAGTTTCATTTACATTGCGCATGGGCCTGTTTGACCGTATATGTATATTTTGCCCCATGAATAAAAAAAGTTATATATATATATATATATATATATATATATATATAAATAAGCAAATACATACGCGTATATGGCTACACATCTACACAAAAAAGGCTTAAAACAAAGAATACCCGTAAGTCAATGTCTGCAGTATATTCACAATAATACACACCTACAATTCATACATAAAAATATGTGTACAAATATAAACAAAAAATTAAAAAATCATTATCGGGATATATCGAGAGCTTATGTCCATGAACTATGATAGTGCCACTGGGATAGAGAGTTGTCAATATGATTCTTAAATAACATTATTACAATTCGTAATAAAATTTCGTTCCTGTATTAGTCACAACATTCAAATTATAATATAAAATTATAAAATAGTTACCTAATAGGTCCGTCTCCTCAACTTTGTAAACTATCAATTAACCGTAGCCCTTACGGGACTAGTGCCATCATCAGCAGAAGTAGCAGGAAATAGGTGTGTATCTATTGACCCTGAATGTAATCAACTGTACAGGGTTCCCACAAATGCTCTTTCGAATTTCAAACACGTGTAACTTGCATTTAAATAAACTTCTTCTTCTTCTTCTTCTTCTTCTTCTTCTTCTTTTAAGTCCATGTTTCCCTTAACAGGGGATTTAGGCGCTCTCCCCCTTCAGGGAAGAATTTGAACCATACTAATTTTGTTACACTTGTTTTCGTACAGATGTCATTTGAGTGGTCCGTGGTCAGCGTTCCTCCTCATACTGACATCTAGGAAACCAAGGTAGTACTAGGACGGGACAATTTGGTTAATTTTGCTTAGAGGTCTTTTCATTCAGGCTTAAGGATCTTTTACGAGCCTAAAAATCTTCAGACTAGGGATCCACGGCTTAAAGTCCCTCCCGGAGGACTTGCTCCTTCGATTTTTCCATCCTAAAAAATCAATCGATCCCGGCCGGGTTTGAACCCGCGACCCTCGGGACCAGAGGCAAGGAGCATAACCACTAGTCCACCGCGGCCGATATTTAAATAAACTTACAAACGTGAAACTAGTACTAATGGAAAGAGAAACTCAAAACGTTTTGGTTACAGTACCTTACAGATGTTCAACGTGAGCTCCGTTGGTAACACAACACACATCAAGCCTGTAGTCAATTTCCGCGCAGGAACGTTGTAGCATATCATGGTCAACTGTTTCGATGGCTGCTGTGATGCGCCCTCTAAGATCAAGGACGGTCTGTGGAAGAGGTGGCTTGTACACAAGATCTTTGACATAACGCCACAAAAAGAAGTCAAATGGTGTGAGGTCTGGCGAACGCGGAGGCCAAGGAAGAAGTTCTTCACCGTCATTACCAACACGGCCAATCCATCGGTTCGGTAGTCTGGTGTTGAGCTCCAATCTGACTTCATTATGAATGAGGGGTGCGGCGTCCTGTTGAAAGCTCACGCTGGGCATTTTCTGTTCCAGCCGAGGCAGGAGACATTTTTGTAGCGTATCCAGGTACTCACATTATCCAATTGTTTTCTCTACAAAGGAGAACGGGCCATACACTTTCTGATGGCTTAAAGCGCAGAATACGTTCACTTTGGGAGAGTCGCGCACATGCTGCAGGTAGGTATTGGGTTTTCCGACCCCCAGATTCTAACGTTATGTTTGTTCACTTTACCTGAAACATGGAAGGTGCACTCGTCACTAAACACTATTGATTCAAAAATCCCATCAGTTTCCATGAGAGTCTGCATATTCTCGCAAAACGTATGACGTACGATTTTATCTTATTCCTTTAAGAACTGCAGCATCTGCAATCTGTATGGATAAAATTTCAAATTTTACTCATAACTTTCCATACGGTGGATTTAGGGATCTGCAGCTCCCTACTAGCTGCAATGATTGATTTTTGAGGACTACGTGTAAAAGATTCACGAATCCGGTCTACAGTTGCCTCACTTACAGCCGGGCGTCCAGAAGATTTCCTCCTACAGATGCACCCTCTTGTCGTAAAATCAGAGTACCACTTACGAATTGAGGGACCACTGGGAGGATCTTCACCAAATCTTGTTCGAAAATGTTAAACAACAATTACAGGTTGATGATCATGATTGTCGAGAACACAGAACGCTCGCCTGTTCTCTGTACCAGCCATTTTCTCACTTTCAACAATACGCAATGTTATATGTAATTAAATATCATCGTTGCCATCTGTGATACTGTAACCAAAACTTTTTTTAGTTTCTCTTTCCATTAGTACTAGTTTCATGATTGTAAAAGTTTATCTAAACGCACGTTACACGTGTTTGAAACCCGAAACAGCATTTGTGGGAACCCTGTATTTAGGGTCAATTCATATATACCTATTTCCTGCTCCTTCTGCTGATGATGGAACTAGTCCCGAAAAGCCTACATATAATTAATAATTTACAAACATGAATAGACAGACCTGTTAGGTAACAATTTTATATTATAATTTAAATTTTATGATTCTTAACATCGTCGTAATAAATACTTGTTATTTAAAAATAACTATATGGGTTAGTAATAATGTTGGATATAGTTTTGGTCCAAATACACTTGTTTGAAAGACGATGGTGAAGTCTTGATGAAGACACGTGAATCAGCCAGTCGTTATCAAGAGAATGCACATCAAAGGATCAGAATTCTATGGTATTTGCAGTGGTAACAAAAAAAAATTGTTCCTCCCTGAAAACGGGACAGAGCGCGGAGGCGGTTGTCATGGAAACCGGGAAAAGCAGAGGCGCCACTATGGCGCCAGGGGAAAGTCGTTACTTATCTCCGGATTATTGGAGCTCGTGTCTCAACTTGAAATTCAAGTGATGTCTTTAACAGCCTATTTCCACCTCACCTTGTTCTTCATCACCTCTGCAATCCTTCTTTTTACCTTCTTTTAATCCTCTGTAATTTCCTTTGTCACTCCACTCCTCTTATTCTTCTTCATTACTTCTCTCTCGTCCTTCCAATTGAAAAATTTCAAAACGCTCCTCCTCTTCTTTTCACTTTTTCTCTGTATCCGCTAACGTTTACCTAATTCTGAAGGAATGAAGCTTTTGATGGTGTTTCCATGACGACATTTTTTTCAAATTTCTTTACACATGGAGATGACTACATAACAATGAGCTACATGCTCTTTATAAAATAAAAACTTAAAATATGTACCATTTGGCAGGTGCCGTCGTCCTCAGCTGTGTTAAAATATTATATTTAAAATTTTATATGAAGGCCTTTCGCAAGTTAACTTCCATCATCAGCAGGATGGGTATCTGCTACTAGTTGTTGTTTACGACGATGTAGACTCAAAGTGTCTATAGTAGCAACTGACTTGTTCTTGATGATCTGATATAATGGGTTGTATGACTGGGGTGTGTTCTGATTAAGAAGTAAGGTGGTGTTTATTTCTTTTATGATTTGAAGGTCTTCAAATATATTTATCTTTGCTGGAATGTTTGCTTTGTGAATTACCGTTAGAGTGTTTTATATTGTGTTCATTCGGTGACCGGCGTTAGTAAAATGTTTGGCATAAGCTTGATTTACCATCCGCGTACATAAAATCTTTGAGGTGTTCCATTATCTTGTATTAAAGTTTCTGCTTATCCTGCCTACATAAAACTTATTACGATCTTTACATGTTAGTTTATAGACTCTCTTATTGTTAAATTTGCTGTGTTCTTCTATGCCATTGTATATTATGTTGTTTAATTTGTGTTCGGTTTTATAAGCTATGCTAATTTTTATATCTACTTTTTTCGAAGTTCTAGCTAGTTTTGTGGTTTCATTTCCTGTATATGTTAACGTTACCCATGTTTTATTATTAACAGATTCTCTTTCAAGTTTTGTTATATTATTTATGTCATTTTTTTACATGAACTTTATAGAAAAATCTTGTAGTTAAATATTGTAGACTGCAATTGGCAGGACACGTGGTACGAATTGGGAGTAAGGTATAGGGAAGCTTCTTGTAGGAAAGCCAGAGAGAAAACGCACAGTTGGTAGATCAAGAATGAGATCTTACGTCCGCGCGGCCATGAACCTAAGGGTTCTGTAGTGCCAGTGAATTAGTTACCATGTTCGGTCTTAACTAGTTGACACAGAAAGTAGCCAGAACTATAGACTAATTATTTTCTTTGATATGACTTATTCACTTCACATTAAATATGTTATTACATTTTGATGCAATCATTTTTTTATTTTTAAATGTGGTATATCAACCTTCCATTAAGATTCTATATGGAATTTCAGTATACGAGTGGCTAAGCTCGCAGCGGCCCGTACTGGGTCCCAGATTCTATCCTCCAGGTTCCAGAGGAGTATTGGCGGTCGATTATACCGTGATCTTTGGGCTTTTCTCTGAGTTCTGCCGATTCTCGAATTTCATCCATCCAGCACTTACCATTCCCTCTTCTGTCCCCTTCATGTTATTCAATTATTATTCAATCATTTCATATCACTCTTCACCTCATTTCATGTTAGGAAAATTAGTTTGATTGTCGCCCACAGGTGTTAAAAATATGTAATTGCGGAGTTCTAGTGAGGTCACACCTAGGTGCTGGCTCATGACTCCGAGCCTGAACAATAAAAAAATGGCAGAAGAGGCCAACGGGAGGGCTGTAATTCCTCCTCACGGCCGCGGGCCCAAAACCACAAATGACGGTATGAGTCATGAGGGAAGAACCTGGCGAGCCGGACCTGGAAGACGTAGTAATCTTCATCCATAATATACTGGGATAGCGCAATACATCTTTCAGGTCGTGGTGCTTAAGACAGCGTGAGCTACCACTCCGGATAAAGAACTAAGACCTATTATTTTAGATTATATTTAACTCATGCCCCAGGGAGTCAATGACCAATTACGTTTCAATTAATTTTGTTTTACAACCAATGACAGTCGTGTTTCACTTCACTCTTTATCGCATTCTTTTTACCAGCTCCTGCTTTTGTGATAAAGAAAGTTCCTCTTATGTAATATTCTGAACAGGTCAGAGCATTATTTTGCAGTGACTGACCCTCCAATCAAATACATTGAATGTAGCCAATAACGAACAAATTCCTTCGAACAACGCATTTGATAAATTGTGTTCAATAATTGTTTTTAAATAATGATTTTACTGAGTTGTTTACTAAAAATAAATTAATAACCTATAATGTTGGTTATAACATACAGTTTGATGTGTTTCATTTTTCCTCCACTAGAGAACATTCTTACAATATTGCGATCCTATTTGGCAATACATAATATGATCAAGTTGCAGTGAATAAACAAATGAAACATAATCTCACATTTCGGATTTGTTTTCAAACATCGCCGTTCACATTAAATATAAAACTATTTTAAAATGCCGGTAACTATATAAAAATAATGATTTTTGAGTAAACAACTTAATTTTATTAGTTGGATGGTCGTAAAAAATGTCACTTTTGATTTCCAATTTATCTAGAGGATCTAAAAATCACTCGTGACATTACTTACGATAAATCTACACTCATACATCAAAATCACTGTACGTCTCTCCCATCTTAAACCTATCTAAAGTAGACTAAATATATCTCTCATTGAAACAACTTCATCCTTTGTACAATTAAAATGTAGTTAAAACACACACACGCACACACAACACAACACATCGAGTTAATACAGTTTAAATTTATTCAATTAGGACAGCTTAATAATCTATACCAAAGTTTGAAATCCATAATTAAGTTTTCCTACAAACCATGATATAATCATTATTTTTAATCAGTAAATTTAAAAATCATGCTGATTTATCATAAGCAATGCCACGAGTGATTTCCAAATTATCGATAAATTCACGACTCACGAAGTGATGAGTGAATTTATCTAGAGAATTTGGAAATCAAGAGTGGCATTTGTTAGGACTACTTAACGAATAAAATTAAGCTGTTTACTTACAAATCATTATTTAAATATAGTTATTTTAAAATATTTATATATTTAATGTAAACGGCGATGTTTGAAAACAAATGAGAAACGATTGGTACGCTTTATTTGTTTGCTTTTTTTGTTCTCACTGCAACCGGATCTTATTATTTATTGCCAAACGATCGCAAATGTTGTAAGAATGCACCCTAGTGGAGAAATTTATAACCCACCTAATAGGTATTAATTGATTTCTGTTGTCCTATGATGTAAATATGTTAATTATATTTTTCTGCAACGTCATTTCCTGGAAAGTAATTCGTTTAAGAAAGTGCAAACAGTGGTTTTTTTTTGTCTTATAATCAATTGTTACAAATGTTTTTATATATCTCTCGCATTCGCTTTCTGTTGACATCCATGCACTATATATACAATCTGGTAGCCGTATTTCTTAGAGAGTCAGTCACTGCAAAATAATGCTATGACCTATTCAGAATGTTAAAAAGGGGGGTGCTTTTTTTATCATAAACTTTAGTTGGTAAATTTTAGGCGAAACACGACTGTGATTGGTTTTAAATACAAAAAATCATTGAAATGTGATTGGTCATTGACTCCCATTTGGGGCATGAGTTAAATAGTCCATAAAATCAACCTTAGAATTTTATTGATTTAAATAATATAAATGATCACTCTTTGAGGGATATTTTTTTTATTGAAATTTATTATTAATTCTTGATCGAAAAAATGTCACTCAAAAAATAAAAATCAGACTGGAAAATGGTAACACTATTAAACTTATCTCTCCCTCTCTCTTCCTAATGATGATTGACTCTGCTAAGTTAGTAAACAAGCTATTTTTTAGCAGTGCTAATAAATCCCCAATTACTATGTAAACACTAAAGCAAACAGTTTATTCCTGATCGTCAGTGTGTTCACATCGTTTCTAATCTATAAATTATTAAATATGGGGAGAAATAAAACTCGTCCATTCATGAAGCCTTCGATATAAATTCTGAAGAAAACACTAGTAAGTGCAAACATTGTAAAAAAATCTTATTGAACTACATTATTTATATAGGAAGCCAGATATAATAAGAACGGTTAACTCCCGTACACAGCAATGGTTAGGACATGTGGCACGAATGTGGAATGAAATATGGGCATGCAAAATATTAGGTAAACCAGAGGGAAAGCACCCAGTTGGTAGACTAAGAATGAGTTGGGAGAATAATATTAACCATGATTTGAAGGAAGTTGGTTACACAATGGATTATTGGAAAACATTAGGTTACCTAACGATAGAGATGTAGATCTTATGTCCGAGCGGCCATGAACCTACGACTTGGATAATGCCATGAGTTAGGCCTAGTTTCAGTCAACGAGTGTAACACTAAACGCCACCTTGTCATATTCTTCTAGAAAGGAAATTCACTTAAAATAAATAATAGTTTAAAAAAACTAAAACTATAGTTATTTTAAAATATTTATATATTTAATGTAAACGGCGATGTTTGAAAACAAATGAGAAACGATAGGTACGCTTCTACTGCTTCTTTTGTTTATCACTGCAACCAGATCATACTATTTATTGCCAAAGGAACGCAATATTGTAAGGAGGAGCTTTCTTTAATATGGTAATTATAACACTGATAAATATTTGGTGAAACACGACTCTGATTGGTTGTAAAACAGAAATCATTGAAACGTGATTGGTCATTGACCCCCATTTGGGGCATGAGTTAAATAGTCAAATATATTAATTGATATAGTGCATCCCACGCTTTTGATGGTAATTTTTTTTGTAGATAACTAAATGTGTTGGATATGATTATTTTGTTGACCACTTTAATTTTATCCCAAGCGTGTTGTAAAATTTAAATTATATTTTCATTTTTTAGTTCGGTTTTCTAATAAAGCGTGTTGATTTAGTTTTTAAACTATTATTTATTTTTTGTTTTTTAGTTTTAATATTTTGCAGAATAAGATAAAAGTGTAAATATCTTTAAATTCGATACTATTGTAGTATCAGCTAAAAGTAATAGTCTTCTAAATAATCCTCCGGGCCGGATTTGAAACAACTACCTATGGATTACTGAAATTATATACCACTACAGTCTACCGCTCTACCAACTGAGCTCTTATAACGATTGACTAAAAAGTGAGAAGTCCGCAACCTATTATACCGGTTTTTATATATATTTTTTATTTTCTGATGATTCTGGCCAGGATTTTAGAAAACTTTTATTAAATTATTGTATTGTCATTGGTCCTTTACAAGTGTACAAAGTTTCAAGTCGATCAAATGATTTTAAGTGGGTAAAAATCCTGTTGAAAGATTCCGTTACATAATTACACAAACTTTTTTTTTATTTTTCTGCTGATTCTGGCCATGATTTTGGAAAAAAATGAAATTATTGTATTGTCATTGGTCTTTTACAATTATACAAAGTTTCAAGTCGATCCAATGATTTTAAGTGGGTTAAAATCGCGTTGAAAGATTCCGTTACATAGATAGATACAGGTCAAGCTAATATAAAGCGTGTAAAAAGGCATATTAATAGCAGTAAGTCCACCGCTGTGGTGTCGAGGTAGCGTGCTGCCTTGTCACGCTGCGGGCCCGGGTTCGATTCCCGGTCGGGGCAGTTTTTCTGGGTGAGGGTTTTTATCGGGTTTTTTCCTCACCTGTAAGACAATTGTCAGGAAAACTTTAAGGCCCAAACGGTCCCCGAAATCATATGGCCATCATTATCATCCTTACCATCATCATCATCATCCTTCACCGGTATGGAAAGCAACGGGAAGCTACCACACCTACAATTCCCTAGTAAAGCTGCAAGCATAGCATGAGGGTGCTATGATTGCAATGAAGGACCTGCCTTCGGGCAGAATTACTATGGATGGGTGGAATAGCAGTAAGTAATAGTAGGCCAATTTTCGGCGATCAAATCAATCAAACTTTATATCTCAAATTTTTACAAATAGGCTTTTACAAATTATTATTATTATTATTATTATTATTATTATTATTATTATTGTTGTTGTTGTTGTTGTTCTTGTTGTTGTTCTTGTTGTTGAACGACAAGATTTTTCTAAGAAGTGATGATTAAGATATGCTTTTTTTGGGCCGTTGGTCACAGAATAAAAATCACTCTTGATAAAAATCATAAAATTATATTAAAATTACCAGATACAAATTTAGATCATATTTAATTTTAATAAATTAATTGATTTATTTTTAGTTGTCGATTTCAAACCCTTGTCTAAACTACAAAGTGACTTAAAGTACGGAGCATTGTCAAAACTTAGTGAATTCGCCACTGAACGTCGCGGCTGCAGAGTTTTATTTACTCCAACATTTATTGCCTTATTTTTTTTTACCCACTGTAACTGGGGTCATGTGATATAATTCGTTAAGTTTTAAATTCATAGAGAAAGTTACATTGCCGCTTCCCTTTCCGGTATGTAAAGCGATTCCTTATTCCAGCGTCTCTCCGTCTTATCTATTATTCATTTGGCTGCTCGCTTTTTAAATGGATTATTTGCGAGTTTTCTCTTAATTCCTGTGACGTCGCGTGTGAAGCGCTGATAACATCCTCATGGAAACACTTGTTATAACATTCCACCTTATTCATTGGTGGTCATCGAAAATTGGCAATATTTATAAATCTCTACATAAGGGACAAGGATTTTATAAACCTAAAAAAATTCAAAAAAAATATTTTATAACAGTTAAGTCCCTTAGACTGCGATTAGCAAGGCACATGGAAGAATAGGGAATGAAATAGGGACATGGAAGCTTCTTGTAGGAAAACCAGAGGGAAAACACTCAGTTGGTAGACCAAGAATGATGTGGGAGAATAACATTAACCATGATTTGACAGAAGTAGTTATACGGAAATGATTGCAAAATATTACCACAGCACAGGGATGTATGTAGAGTTTATATCCATGCAGCCATGAGCCTACGGTTTTCATAGTGTATGTGAGTTGGTTAGTTAAGAGCTAAAATTTATAAGAAGGTGAATCTTCCAGTTACGTGGATATGAAGCATGGATTCTTACTTTAAGGGAAGAGAAACATCTACAAGTATTTAAGAATAAAGTTCTTAGGATATTTTTTGTACCAATTAGAACCGAACAGATTGATGGATGGAGAAGACTACTCAACAGTGAACTACATGATCTTTATAGAAAATCAGAATATGTAACAAGAACGATTAAGTCTCGTAGACTGCGATGGGCAGATATGTGGCACGAAGGGAAAATGGAAGAGAGGATAGCAACTCATTGTTGGAAGGATTTATAACTCCAGATCACACTCTCTCTTTTTGACCACACGAGGATATGGAAAGTCTCCATGAATGAGTGATTAGCTCAATCCCAGAACCACCTACGAGACAAAACGAATCGTGCATTAAACATAGTTTGTAAATATTTATCGTATACAAAAATTAGCATGTATTGTCTCACAAAGTTTCACCGCTGTGGTCTCAAGGTAGCGTACTGCCTTGTCACGCAGCGGGCCCGGGTTCGATCCCCGCTCAGGACAGTTTTTCTGGGTGAGGTTTTTATCGGAGTTTTTCCTCACCTGTAAGACAAATGTCAGGAAAACTTTAAGGCCCAAACGGTCCCCGAAATCATATGGCCATCGCAATCATCATCATTCATATTCACCTTAGATTAAGCTTAGGATTAGGGACTCTCCTGGCGCACCACTATCAAAATCATCACCCATCATATCATCGGAGCAACGTAACCCCGCCTTCCAGGCGCTCTAGCCTCAGAAGTGGATTACAAGTACGCCATGCCAGGAGAGAACACCAGGAATGTCGAAAGACAACCTGGGGCATTTGCAAAAAAAAAAAAAAAAAATGTTTCACACCTCTTCCTGCGAACAATGAATCTCCTCTATATATGTCATTCCAATCTCCATCGTCCAATCCTTTTTCTATTATGCTGATCAAAACACCATCAGTTCCTGTCATTTTAGGCCGTTCTCTTATTCTTCTACCAAGTTGCGCCCATTCATAGTATTCTTGGGAATCTGTCTTCTGTCAATCTTTTTTACATGACCGCACCGTTTTTATTGCTTTTTTAATGAAATCTACAACTTAAGTTTGAATATCCATCTTTTGTTTAATTACACTGTTTCTTATTGTATCTCTTATAGAAATTCCAGTTGAACGACTCGAAAAATCCATTTCTGCACGATTTAATTTGCTTACTGTTCTTCATTTTAATTCCCATGTTTCTGCACCGTATCGGCCGCGGTGGACTAGTGGTTATGTTCCTTGCCTCTGGTCCCGAGGGTCGCGGGTTCAAACCCGGCCGGGGTCGATGGATTTTTCAATGGAAAAATGCAAGGAGCAAGTCCTCCGGTAGGGACTTTAAGCCATGGGTCCCGAGTCTGAAGATTTTCAGGCTCGTAAAAGATCCTTAAGCCTGAATGAAAAGGCATCTAAGCAAAATTTACAGAATTTTCCCGTCCTAGTACTACCTTGGTTTCCTAGATGTCAGTATGAGGCGGAACGCTGACCACGGACCAGTCCAATGACATCTATACGAAAACAAGTATTACTAAATTAGTATGGTTCAATTTCTTCCCTGTAGTGGGAGAGCGCCTAAATCTCGGTGATGGAAATATGGGCTAACAAGATACAAGATGATGTCATTGTAATGCTTATTATTGTATTAAGTGTTTTTTATTATTATTCTGGTCCTATGAAACATAATTTAATTTTGTTATAGATTTTCCCTTATTTGTCATCTCAATACTTTCCGCATCATAACTTCCATCTGCACCAATGTTTGTTCCCAAATATACTTATCCGTCATATTCTTTTATTTGTCATGTCAGTCTTCTAAAACCAGATCTTTTTATATATTTCCTGTTACCATATACTTCGATTTGTCCAAATTTATCTTTATTCCCTATTTTTCTTATTCCTCCTTTTTGTCACGCACTCTAAGCCTTTGTAATTTTCTATCATTAGTAGCTGGTCGTCAGCAAATAGCAATGAATAAATTGTAGTCTTTTCTACATTTATTTCCATAGGTTAACCTTTTATCCTCTCTTGTATAATATTAGTTAATTATTATTATTATTATTATTATTATTATTATTATTATTATTATTATTATCATCATCATTATTATTATCATCATCATCATCATAAGTAATGCCACGAGTGATTTCCAAATGTATCTAAAGGATTTGGAAATCAATAGTGGCATTTTTTAGGAATATTCAACGAATAAAATTAAGCTGTTTACTCAAAAGTCATTATTTAAATATAGTTACCGGTATTTTAATAATTTAAATATTTAGTGTAAACGGCTATGTTTAAAAACAAATCAGAAATGTGAGGTTATGTATATTCACTGCAACTTGATCATATTATTTATTGCTAAATACGATCGTAATATTATAAGAACGCACCCTAGTGGAGAATAACGAAACACACAAAACTGTATATTATAATCAACATTTTAGGTTATTAATTAATTTTATTAGTAAACAATACAGTAGAATCAAGGAATCTGTTCATTATTTGCTATAATCGATGTATTTGTTGGAGAAAAATTATGTTCTGTGTTGTTCAGAATATTAACAAGAAGGCGATTTCATCATCACAAAAGCAGGACCTGATAAAGAGTGAGGTGAAACACGGCTGTCATTGGTTGTAAAACAAAATTCACTGAAAGTGATTGGTCATTGACTACCATTTGGGGCATGAGTTAAACAGTCAGTATTAAGTTGAAGTTTAGTTGAACAGTGAGAATAGTACTGTATAGAATTTATTCCTTTTCCTGTTTAATATAATATTGGGAAAAATAAACGGATAATGCTGGTAGGCTTTATTCTGACTATTTAACTGATGTCGCAAATGGTAGTCAATGACCAATCACGTTTCAATTAATTCTGTTTTACACCAATGACAGTCGTGTTTCACCTCGCTCTTTATCGATTTCTCTTTATCAGCTCCTGCTTTTGTGATAAAGAAAGCTCCTCCTTTTTTAATATTCTGAACAGGTTAGACCATTATTTTTCTCCAACAAATTCATTGAATATAGCTAATAATGAATATATTCAGTGATTTTACTGAGTTGGTTATTCAAAATGTAATGATTAACCTATAATTTTGATTATAATAGTTTGATGTGTTTCATTATTTCTCCACTAGAGTGCATTGTTACAATATTACGATCCTATTTGGCAATAAATAATATGATTTAGTTGCAATGAATTTATAAAACCTAACATTTCTAATTGTTTTCAAACATCGCCGTTTACATTAACTATATAAATATTTTAAAACGCCGATAACTATATTCAAATAATTATTTTTAGTAAAGAGCCTAATTTTATTCGTTAAATAGTCCTAACAAATGCCACTCTTGATTTCCAAATTCACGAAGTGAGTCGTGAATGTATCTAGAGAATTTGGAAATCACTCGTGGCATCACTTGTGATAAAGCAAGAAATTGCGTACTTTTAAAAAATGACAGAATTCCCATTGTGATACTTCTCACACTCCTAAAAATAATGATATTTTTGAGATGGGTAATTCTTGGTAAACACTGTCCAGTTTTTGGCAAGGTAATATTGTAGGGTGTCAATTAGTTGAAGTGCTGCTGGCAATGCCTGTACCGTCGGCACATAAATCGTGCCAGTATATTCGGTTATCGCTACCACACTCGGATGAACTTGGTCTCGCACTCAATCATTCACGCCCATCTCCTCCCTGTTTCTTTTTTTCTAACATTTTGTTGCTGGGGATAGATTCTTCTTTCATCTCCTGTCTGTCGTACTTTATGTGTCCCTAGATTTGATTCTCTAGATGTATTCCTTATGTCACTCCATCAATACAGTCTATGAAAGAAGGCTCAAAAAAATGAAAGAAAGAAAAATACTTCTGAAATAATAAATAGAATTATTCCTCATCGTAATCTTTTTGTCTTCACAACAAACAAAATATATCTAAAAGGGAGAAAAAAGTGTGTTTCATCCAGGATCAGTGTGTAACAGACCTACCTCTGCTGCTGATGGGAGGGATTAGTCCCGAAAGCCTGCAGTAAATTAACATTTATTAGAAGTTGAGGATACGGATCCTACAAGATATATAATTTTAGTAAATCTTAATTATTAGCACAACGGCTCAGGTGGGCCCTTGGTTCCTCTACGGCTCTCCATTCAGCCCTGTCCCTCAACAGCTGTCTCCAATTGTCCATTTTTGCCCTCTGCAAAATCCGCCACACACACACACAGTCGCATATTCATGATCTCGGTCGGCCCGTTGATCTTGTTCCGTCTGGATATCTGTTAGTGTCAATAAATTCAAGAAATGGTTGTTGTAACGGAATCATATGTTCGTGCGTGTTATACGAGTCCACAAGTTACAAACTACTGTATTTACATTATTTTTATTGTGTTAAATTATATTTCGTGTTACCAACTTAACGAAAGTTAATTCCCTCTAAAGAAATAATAAATTCACTGGCACTATCGAACCCGAAAATTAATGGCCGCACGGACATAAGCTCTCCATACATCCCTGATGAGTTAGTTTTCTAATTATTTCCAATATAACGCATCTCTCTCAAAAAGTGGCCAACGTTATTTTATCACGTCATTCTTGGTATAGTACCTACTGGGAGCTTTCCCTAAAACAACCTCATTCTTGATATAACTTCTGGGTGTTTTGTCTTCTGACTTTCCTACAATAACTATTTATACCTGCTTCCATTCCCCTTGCATGCCACATGTTCTACCCATCGCACTCTACGAGACTTAATTCCCTGCTTCCTGATTAGCTGTCCCGGGTTCGTTACTCGGCTTGATTGAATATTTTAATTCTTACATTTAATAAACTTAATGAACTTCATTATAGAAATTAATTAAGTTATTTAAATTGATTAATTAAAATATTCAATCAAGCAGGCTTAATTGTAATTATCAAATTCAAGACATAACCAAATGTATTGTAGACAGGCGAAAATATTGGAAAGATTATATAGAAAGAATGGAAGACAACAGACTTGCACAAAGATATAAAGAAGATAGAGCAATGGATGGGAGATCAAGAGATGGATATAGATTGGATGCACATCAATACGTCTTCCTACGAGGAGTGATTTGAGAAATAAACAGGATGAAAATCCTAGAAATAGAATAATAATAAGAATTAATTTCATTACAAAGTGTTTTATCTCGGGGCCGGGAGAGATGGTGATGTAAAATTTGTAATCGCTAGATTGTGCACCAGATTCCTGCAACCTCTCCGCAGTACACATGTTGAGAAGGCATGTGATGCTGTTGATAGTATTTCGTCCGTCTGATGAGACACCTAGACTAACGGCCTCCTTGGTACTTTTCGATAGGAATAGGCTATGTGACGGCACCGGGTTTCACCTTTTCCCTTCGCTTCACTATCATCATCATGCCTCATACAACACACTTTACACTACACAAACACATAAGAATACATTCATCCTAACTCCTGTCTGTACACAATACAAGATTGCATCACCTACGTAAAGTGGTTTGCTGAAATGGTGGTAAATTGAAAATAGACCACATGAACGCCATGTATCCGACCAGCATGAAACCCGAAGCAAGTAAAATGCAGTGGGTGGCATTAGAACACACACACACTTCTTATCACATCAGGTTTCCTATCAAGATAACATAGCTCACTGTTATGTAGTCTTCTCAATTTAGTTGTATGTTCATCGCTCTTTGCTCCGAAAGTTTATATCCGAGATCTTTTTGTACCAAAGAGAGATCAACAATCAGACGAATGGAGAAGACTACATAACAGTGAGCTACATGATCTTTATAGGAGACCAGATATAATAAGAACAGTTAAGTCTCATAGACTGCGATGGTCAGGACACGTGGTGTGAATGAGGAATGAAAGATGGACAAAGAAGCTTCTTGTAGGAAAACCAGAAGGAAAAAGTCCAGTTGGTAGATCAAGAATGATTTGGGAGAATAACGTTAACCATGATTTGAGAAAAGTGGATTATTCAGGTTATTGAAAAGCATAGATCAGGATAGGGATGTGTGGAGAGTTTATGCCGCGCGGACATGAACCTACGGGTTCGATAGTGCCAGTGAAGTAGTTATTTTAGTTAGTTTAGGTGCAATCGTTAATGGTTGCATGTATATATATATGCCTCATATGTTCCTCGTGGAGACGTGGTTTCTCCCTAGCGAAAGTTTCATCCGAGCATAATTTATTTAGGTACGTTTTATTTCCTACAGATGTAAGTGACTGAAATTCGGTCAGAATATGGCCTTAATGAAACGTATAGTAGGCGACGAATGTATTATTTGGATGGGGAAGCCAGCTGCAAAGCTCGCATTAGCCACACTCGACGCGCGCGCGCCTTCCCTGCTTTAACTGTATAAAAAGTGTTGTATATAATCTTATCTTATAATATAATGTTATAAGTGTTGTCCTTCCTGGATTATACAGACATTGTGTCTGGAAACCATATTATGGCTACACGAGTGATTTCTTTCAATGTAATGTTTCTGATTTAATCCCTAATGGTTTCTTTTAGTTCTTCCAATGTATGAGGATTTGTTCCATAAGCCTTATTTTTCAGGTTACTCCGCACACTGTTAGGTCTGGAGAGCGAACAGGCCTTTTACGAATGCAATTCGAATCCACGAGTCCGCTGTACATTTTATAAACTAATGCACTTCGTCTTAAGCCCTTTCCTTCCCTGTGCCGGGATTAGGGCGCTTCCCGATGGGAAATTATTAACCTAGTTAATTTAGTTACGTTCATTTACCCATAGATGTCAGCGAGTGATAGGGGGTCGGCCCAGCGCCCCGATGAAGACATCTAGTGAGAAACTAAGGTACTACTTGATGGACAACAGTCGGTAAATGTTGCAGCGATGCGTTTTTATTCAGGCTTGTGATTCATTTACCTGCCTGAAAATCATGAGACTTGGGACACTCGGCTTGAAGTCCTTCCCGGAGGGCTTTTTCCTTGAATTTTTGCAACTAAAAAATTTCATCGACCACGGCCGGGTTTGAACCCGCGTCCATCGGAACTAGAAGCAAGGAACACAACCACTAGACCACCGCGGCCGACTGGGAATATAATCTAATACTCAAAATAACTGTTACACACGAAAATACGATGTTTTCAACCGATTTCTAAGGAATACAAATCTTGAGCATGAGTTTCTTCGAAAGGATAGAGCTGTTAGTTTCTGTCGTAGATTTATGACACGTACAATATTTTAAGCCCGAAATAGGAGACTTCTTAGCAAAACGTGTCGGTCATGTCACTCCCAGGTTTAAATTACGACTCTAAATTAGCTGACCAGTTGACGAGATTAGTTAAATAAAATTCTAAACATGTATTTGGAGACGCTTGCTTACAATGAGAAATAGCTGGTAAATGTTTGCATTAAATTGAGTTTTTCCTCGAAATCGGAAACTTTAAATATACCAACATCTGAAATGGAAATCCACCAAATGCATTTTATTTAATATCATGCATATGAGAGCTTGGGGTTGTAATGAGAAATGCCTTCATATGGGCTGGGAAACGTATTACGGATTTTAATAATGCTTTCCTCTAACTTGTGCGTTCCTTGAAGCCACGAGACGAGAATTAAAACTTGTGAAGATATATCCTTTAAACCTGCGGGCTTTGACG
Source organism: Diploptera punctata (assembly GCA_030220185.1). Lineage (NCBI taxonomy): Eukaryota > Metazoa > Arthropoda > Insecta > Blattodea > Blaberidae > Diploptera > Diploptera punctata. The sequence goes on along the minus strand of JASPKZ010002182.1, from coordinate 10,460 downwards.
AAACTTTGAACGCAGGATTTATATTTCTTCTAGTTTGTTACCTGAGTGTAAATGTATATATATATAATCAGGAAAAAATTAGAAATTGTACAACAAGTAAACGAATTAAATTATTTGGGTTGTAATTAACATTTGAAGATGAATCATATATAGCAAAGGAAATCACAAATTTCACAAAACTATCTTCAGATGAAACTATCTTCAGGACACAAGATTAGCTACAACTTTATAAGGTTCTTGCAAGACCAGTATTAAGATATGAAGTGAAGCATGGACAATACGAATAACAGATGTAAGCCGAATAACAGAAAATTATACGTGATTTATGCGCCGTACAACAGGCTACACAAAATGGGACCATAAAAAAGAAAGGAAATTATGTAAAAATTGGACGTATAACTCAGTCTACATCATATACAAAACTACCAGAACAACCATCTTAATGAATACCACCTCACACAATTCTAAAAGCTATGCTTCATTACTATCCTCAAGGTAAAATATCGCTGGGACGTCCAAAAAAGCACTGGATGGAAAATTCCTCTTTGAGTCCGTAACAGGCTACATGGCCTAATACTTGCATGGATGATGATATACATCAGGTCTTTAGGTTCGAAATATATATAAAGTAAAAATAAAGTGGCCCTACAACAGGCCTTAGGAGGCCCTTGGGGAGCAACAAATTAAGGCTCCCACTTTTCTGCAAGATCGGAGCTGATGTCAGTCGGATTATCAGCCCTACGTGACGGCAACCTTTACCCCCTGAACAAGCATCTGGCACTCACTCTCGTTAGAGGATGAGTCGAATCTAGTGCCATGATACCAACAGAAGCTTTGGGTCAGTTTAAACACCCTGACCCCACCGGGACTTGAACACTCGACCTTCTGGTTTGTAGAGCATTGTCCTAACTGATGGCATAGGCTTTAAATCTTTAAAAGGCTTTTTTCTTCGAAAAAATTGAGCTAGTCCCATTATGATCGTATTGATAGTTCCCTTTTAAGAAAAATAACTTTCTCAATTGAAATAAAATGTATTTGTATTTGTGGCAGAAGATACAGTGTATCGAAACAGCTCGCATTAATATTGATTAAAATAAATATTTATGAAAATAAATAAAACTTCGATAGTTCTATTTAATAAATAAAAAAGTGTTCTAGGTATTTGAATTCAGCCTCTTTTCAAAATTCCCTCATTTCCATTGTCTTTTAATACATAGGAATAGGGTTGAATACATGAAACAATGGCCGTACTTAAAACTGTATGAATTAAAGTTTTGCACGTGACGGTACGGAGTAAGTGACAAACAGGCCCGGTTGGCGTGATATGGAAGCGAAGGCTTTGATTTCAAGTATTTCTGGTAGAAAATAACAAGGTTTTCGGGTTGTTTGTGTGTAACCGCGGTTTATGATCTCGCTACTTGTTCACTACTGAAAAACTTGTTCTCATACCTACGCGCATGCGTGTTGTGTACTCCCTTGAACCAATCTAATTAAACGTTATGTGAAGCCACAACCCTGACATCAAACGTCTTCCGTATCTCTTGAGCTATTTCTCTCAAACAAAGAGAATTCATTCAGAAAGAATACGTTTTTTAACGTTTTGAAAATAATATAAAAATAATAATAATAATAATAATAATAATAATAATAATAATAATGCTTGATTTTAGCTGGCAGAGTTAAGGCCATAAGACCTTCTCTTCCACTAAACCGCCAAATTGTAAAATTATACAACAAATTGCATACTTATTACAATTTTTAAATATTATTAAAATATTGACTAAACAAAGGATAATGGTGATGTGGACTAATATTACCTAATATAATCAAAACATGGAATAAAATAAAATTAATTTAATATTAAATTAAGTAAGTAAAGCTTCCTAGATAAGTATTTAGAGGTATATACAAAATGGTGAATATACGTAGTTGTTACACAGTATTTTCATTGTTTGGAACTTATGACATCAGCTAATTTGGATTTTAATAATGACAGATAACATTATATATATAAAATTAGTCCCCGAATGTTGGACTCTTACTTAAGAACGGGTGAATGCAGAAAGCTACATAACAATGAGCTACATTATTTTGATGGGAAACTAAATATAATAACAATATTTAAGTATCGAAGACTGCAAAGGACAGAACATGGTGGCACGAATGGGGAATGAAAGAGGGACGTGAAAGCATTGTAGGAAAACCAAAAGGAAAGTGTCCATTTGTAGACTACGAATGAGGTGGGAAAATAGCATTAACCATGGGTAAACCAGAGGTAAAGCGCCCAGTAGATAAAGTCAAGAATGAAAATTATTAGAATAAGAATAGCATTATCCATCATTAGGCAGCCGGTAGCCGAGTGGTTTAAAGACGTCATGCCCTACCTCAGAGCTACGGCACTTTGCAGCCGGTAGCCGAGTGGTTTAAAGACATCATGCCCTACCTCAGAGCTACGGGACTTGGCAGCCGGTAGCCGAGTGGTTTAAATACATCAATGTCATACCTCAGAGCTACGGGACTTGGCAGCCGGTAGCCGAGTGGTTTAAAGACATCATGCCCTACCTCAGAGCTACGGGACTTGGCAGCCGGTAGCCGAGTGGTTTAAAGACATCATGCCCTACCTCAGAGCTACGGGACTTGGCAGCCGGTAGCCGAGTGGTATAAATACATCAATGTCATACCTCAGAGCTACGGGACTTGGCAGCCGGTAGCCGAGTGGTTTAAAGACATCATGCCCTACTTCAGAGCTACGGGACTTGGCAGCCGGTAGCCGAGTGGTTTAAAGACATCATGCCCTACCTCAGAGCTACGGGACTTGGCAGCCGGTAGCCGAGTGGTTTAAAGACATCATGCCCTACCTCAGAGCTACGGGACTTGGCAGCCGGTAGCCGAGTGGTTTAAAGACATCAATGTCATACCTCAGAGCTACGGGACTAGGCAGCCGGTAGCCGAGTGGTTTAAAGACATCATGCCCTATCTCAGAGCTACGGGACTTGGCAGCCGGTAGCCGAGTGGTTTAAAGACATCATGCCCTACCTCAGAGCTACGGGACTTGGCAGCCGGTAGCCGAGTGGTTTAAATACATCAATGTCATACCTCAGAGCTACGGGACTTCGCAGCCGGTAGCCGAGTGGTTTAAAGACATCATGCCCTAGCTCAGAGCTACGGGACTTGGCAGCCGGTAGCCGAGTGGTTTAAAGACATCATGCCCTACCTCAGAGCTACGGGACTTATCAGCCGGTAGCCGAGTGGTTTAAAGACATCAATGTCATACCTCAGAGCAACGGGACTTGGCAGCCGGTAGCCGAGTGGTTTAAAGACATCATGCCCTACCTCAGAGCTACGGGACTTGGAGCCGGTAGCCGAGTGGTTTAAAGACATCATGCCCTACCTCAGAGCTACGGGACTTGGCAGCCGGTAGCCGAGTGGTTTAAAGACACCAATGTCATACCTCAGAGCTACGGGACTTGGCAGCCGGTAGCCGAGTGGTTTAAAGACATCAAAGTCATACCTCAGAGCTACGGGACTTGGCAGCCGGTAGCCGAGTGGTTTAAAGACATCATGCCCTACCTCAGAGCTACGGGACTTGGCAGCCGGTAGCCGAGTGGTTTAAAGACATCAATGTCATACCTCAGAGCTACGGGACTAGGCAGCCGGTAGCCGAGTGGTTTAAAGACATCAATGTCATACCTCAGAGCTACGGGACTTAGCAGCCGGTAGCCGAGTGGTTTAAAGACATCATGCCCTACCTCAGAGCTACGGGACTTGGCAGCCGGTAGCCGAGTGGTTTAAAGACATCAATGTCATACCTCAGAGCTACGGGACTTGGCAGCCGGTAGCCGAGTGGTTTAAAGACATCAATGTCATACCTCAGAGCTACGGGACTTGGCAGCCGGTAGCCGAGTGGTTTAAAAACATCAATGTCATACCTCAGAGCTACGGGACTTGGCAACCGGTAGCCGAGTGGTTTAAAGACATCATGCCCAACCTCAGAGCTACGGGACTTGGCAGCCGGTAGCCGAGTGGTTTAAAGACATCATGCCCTACCTCAGAGCTACGGGACTTGGCAGCTGGTAGCCGAGTGGTTTAAAGACATCATGCCCTACCTCAGAGCTACGGGACTTGGCAGCCGGTAGCCGAGTGGTTTAAAACATCATGCCCTACCTCAGAGCTACGGGACTTGGCAGCCGGTAGCCGAGTGGTTCAAAGACATCATGCCCTACCTCAGAGCTAGGGGACTTGGCAGCCGGTAGCCGAGTGGTTTAAAGACATCATGCCCTACCTCAGAGCTACGGGACTTGGCAGCCGGTAGCCGAGTGGTTTAAAGACATCATGCCCTACCTCAGAGCTACGGGACTAGGCAGCCGGTAGCCGAGTGGTTTAAAGACATCAATGTCATACCTCAGAGCTACGGGACTTGGCAGCCGGTAGCAGAGTGGTTTAAAGACATCAATATCATACCTCAGAGCTACGGGACTTGGCAGCCGGTAGCCGAGTGGTTTAAAGACATCAATGTCATACCTCAGAGCTACGGGACTAGGCAGCCGGTAGCCGAGTGGTTTAAAGACATCAATGTCATACCTCAGAGCTACGGGACTTGGCAGCCGGTAGCCGAGTGGTTTAAAGACATCATGCCCTACCTCAGAGCTACGGGACTAGGCAGCCAGTAGCCGCGTGGTTTAAAGACATCAATGTCATACCTCAGAGCTACGGGACTTGGCAGCCTGTAGCCGAGTGGTTTAAAGACATCAATGTCATACCTCAGAGCTACGGGACTTGGCAGCCGGTAGCCGAGTGGTTTAAAGACATCAAAGTCATACCTCAGAGCTACGGGACTAGGCAGCCGGTAGCCGAGTGGTTTAAAGACATCATGCCCTACCTCAGAGCTACGTGACTTGGCAGCCGGTAGCCGAGTGGTTTAAAGACATCAATGTCATACCTCAGAGCTACGGGACTAGGCAGCCGGTAGCCGAGTGGTTTAAAGACATCAATGTCATACCTCAGAGCTACGGGACTTGGCAGCCGGTAGCCGAGTGGTTTAAAGACATCATGCCCTACCTCAGAGCTACGGGACTTGGCAGCCGGTAGCCGAGTGGTTTAAAGACATTAATTTCATACCTCAGAGCTACGGGACTTGGCAGCCGGTAGCCGAGTGGTTTAAAGACATCAATATCATACCTCAGAGCTACGGGACTTGGCAGCCGGTAGCCGAGTGGTTTAAAACAGCATGCCCTACCTCAGAGCTACGGGACTTGGCAGCCGGTAGCCGAGTGGTTTAAAGACATCAATGTCATACCTCAGAGCTACGGGACTTGGCAGCCGGTAGCCGAGTGGTTTAAAGACATCAATGTCATACCTCAGAGCTACGGGACTTGGCAGCCGGTAGCCGAGTGGTTTAAAAACATCAATGTCATACCTCAGAGCTACGGGACTTGGCAACAGGTAGCCGAGTGGTTTAAAGACATCATGCCCTACCTCAGAGCTACGGGACTTGGCAGCCGGTAGCCGAGTGGTTTAAAGACATCATGCCCTACCTCAGAGCTACGGGACTTGGCAGCCGGTAGCCGAGTGGTTTAAAGACATCATGCCCTACCTCAGAGCTACGGGACTTGGCAGCCGGTAGCCGAGTGGTTTAAAACATCATGCCCTACCTCAGAGCTACGGGACTTGGCAGCCGGTAGCCGAGTGGTTCAAAGACATCATACCCTACCTCAGAGCTACGGGACTTACCAGCCGGTAGCCGAGTGGTTTAAAGACATCATGCCCTACCTCAGAGCTACGGGACTTGGCAGCCGGTACCCGAGTGGTTTAAAGACATCATGCCCTACCTCAGAGCTACGGGACTTGGCAGCCGGTAGCCGAGTGGTTTAAAGACATCAATGTCATACCTCAGAGCTACGGGACTTGGCAGCCGGTAGCCGAGTGGTTTAAAGACATCAATATCATACCTCAGATCTACGGGACTTGGCAGCCGGTAGCCGAGTGGTTTAAAGACATCAATGTCATACCTCAGAGCTACGGGACTAGGCAGCCGGTAGCCGAGTGGTTTAAAGACATCAATGTCATACCTCAGAGCTACGGGACTTGGCAGCCGGTAACCGAGTGGTTTAAAGACATCATGCCCTACCTCAGAGCTACGGGACTAGGCAGCCAGTAGCCGCGTGGTTTAAAGACATCAATGTCATACCTCAGAGCTACGGGACTTGGCAGCCGGTAGCCGAGTGGTTTAAAGACATCAATGTCATACCTCAGAGCTACGGGACTTGGCAGCCGGTAGCCGAGTGGTTTAAAGACATCAATGTCATACCTCAGAGCAACGGGACTTGGCAGCCGGTAGCCGAGTGGTTTAAAGACATCAATGTCATACCTCAGAGCTACGGGACTTGGCAGCCGGTATCCGAGTGGTTTAAAGACATCAACGTCATACCTCAGAGCTACGGGACTTGGCAGCCGGTAGCCGAGCGGTCTAAAGACATCAATGCCATACCTCAGAGCTACGGGACTTGGCAGCCGGTAGCCGAGTGGTTTAAAGACATCATGTCATACCTCAGAGCTACGGGACTTGGCAGCCGGTAGCCGAGTGGTTTAAAGACATCAATGTCATACCTCAGAGCTACGGGACTAGGCAGCCGGTAGCCGAGTGGTTTAAAGACATCAATGTCATACCTCAGAGCTACGGGACTTGGCAGCCGGTAGCCGAGTGGTTTAAAGACATCAATGTCATACCTCAGAGCTACGGGACTAGGCAGCCTTTAGCCGAGTGGTTTAAAGACATCAATGTCATACCTCAGAGCTACGGGACTAGGCAGCCGGTAGCCGAGTGGTTTAAAGACATCAATGTCATACCTCAGAGCTACGGGACTTGGCAGCCGGTTGCCGAGTTGTTTAAAGACATCAATGTCATACCTCAGAGCTACGGGACTTGGCAGCCGGTAGTCGAGTGGTTTAAAGACATCAATGTCATACCTCAGAGCTACGGGAGTAGGCAGCCGGTAGCCGAGTGGTTTAAAGACATCAATGTCATACCTCAGAGCTACGGGGCTTGGCAGCCGGTAGCCGAGTGGTTTAAAGACATCAATGTCATACCTCAGAGCTACGGGACTTGGCAGCCGGTAGCCGAGTGGTTTAAATACATCAATGTCATACCTCAGAGCTACGGGACTAGGCAGCCGGTAGCCGAGTGGTTTAAAGACATCAATGCCATGCCTCAGAGCTACGGGACTTGGCAGCCGGTAGCCGAGTGGTTTAAAGACATCAATGCCATACCTCAGAGCTACGGGACTTAACAGCCGGTAGCCGAGTGGTTTAAAGACATCAATGTCATACCTCCGAGCTACGGGACTAGGCAGCCGGCAGCCGAGTGGTTTAAAGACATCAATGTCATATCTCAGAGCTACGGGACTAGGCAGCCGGTAGCCGAGTGGTTTAAAGACATCAATGTCATACCTCAGAGCTACGGGACTGGGCAGCCGGTAGCCGAGTGGTTTAAAGACATCAATGTCATACCTCAGAGCTACGGGACTAGGCAGCCGGTAGCCGAGTGGTTTATAGACATCAATGTCATACTTCAGAGCTACGGGACTTGGCAGCCAGTAGCCGAGTGGTTTAAAGACATCAATGTCATACCTCAGAGCTACGGGACTTGGCAGCCGGTAGCCGAGTGGTTTAAAGACATCAATGTCATACCTCAGAGCTACGGGACTTGGCAGCCGGTAGTCGAGTGGTTTTAAAGACATCAATGTCATACCTCAGAGCTACGGGACTTGGCAGCCGGTAGCCGAGTGGTTTAAAGACATCAATGTCATACCTCAGAGCTACGGGACTAGGCAGCCGGTAGCCGAGTGGTTTAAAGACATCAATGTCATACCTCAGAGCTACGGGACTAGGCAGCCGGTAGCCGAGTGGTTTAAAGACATCAATGTCATACCTCAGAGCTACGGGACTAGGCAGCCGGTAGCCGAGTGGTTTAAAGACATCAATGTCATACCTCAGAACTACGGGACTTGGCAGCCGGTAGACGAGTGGTTTAAAGACATCAATGTCATAACTCAGAGCTACGGGTCTTGGCAGCCGGTAGCCGAGTGGTTTAAAAGACATCAATGTCATAACCTCAGAGCTACGGGACTAGGCAGCCGGTAGCGCGAGTGGTTTTAAAGACATCAATATATACCTCAGAGCTACGGGGACTAGGCAGCCGGTAGCCGAGTGTTTAAAGACATCAATGTCATACCTCAGAGCCTACGGGACTAGGCAGAGCCGGTAGCCGAGTGGTTTAAAAGTCATCGATGTCATACCTCAGAGCTACGGGACTTGGCAGCCGGTAGCCGAGGTGGTTTAAAGACATCAATGTCATACCTCAGAGCTACGGGACTAGGCAGCCGGTAGCCGAGTGGTTTAAAGACATCAATGTCATACCTCAGAGCTACGGGACTTGGCAGCCGGTAGCCGAGTGGTTTAAAGACATCAATGTCATACCTCAGAGCTACGGGACTTGGCACCCAGTAGCCGAGTGGTTTAAAGACATCAATGTCATACCTCAGAGCTACGGGACTTGGCAGCCGGTAGCCGAGTGGTTTAAAGACATCAATATACCTCAGAGCTACGGGACTAGGCAGCCGGTAGCCGATTGGTTTAAAAGACATCAATGTCATTACCTCAGAGCTACGGGACTAGGCAGCCGGTAGCCGAGTGGTTTAAAGTCATCGATGTCATACCTCAGAGCTACGGGACTTGGCAGCCGGTAGCCGAGTGGTTTAAAGACATCAAAGTCATACCTCAGAGCTACGGGACTAGGCAGGACGGTAGCCGAGTGGTTTAAAGACATCATGCCCTACCTCAGAGCTACGGGACTTGGCAGCCGGTAGCCGAGTGGGTTTAAAGACATCAATGTCATACCTCAGAGCTACGGGACTAGGCAGCCGATAGCCGAGTGGTTTTAAGACATCAATGTCATACCTCAGAGCTACGGGACTTGGCAGCCGTTAGCCGAGTGGTTTAAAGAACATCATGCCCTACCTCAGAGCTACGGGACTTGGCAGCCGGTAGCCGAGTGGTTTAAAGACATTAATTTCATACCTCAGAGCTACGGGACTTGGCAGGCGGTAGCCGAGTGGTTTAAAGACATCAATGTCATACCTCAGAGCTACGGGAACTTGGCAGCGGTAGCCTAGTGGTTTAAAACAGCATGCCCTACCTCAGAGCTACGGGACTTGGCAGCCGGTAGCCGAGTGGTTTAAAGACATCACAATGTCATACCTCAGAGCTACGGGACTTGGCAGCCGGTAGCCGAGTGGTTTAAGACATCAATGTCATACCTTCAGAGCTACGGGGACTTGGCAGCCGGTAGGCGGAGTGTGTTTAAAAACATCAATGTCATACCTCAGAGCTACGGGGACTTGGCAACCGGTAGCCGAGTGGTAGTGGTTTAAAGACATGAATGCCCTACCTCAGGAGCTTACGGGACTTTGGCAGCAGGTTCGCCGAGTGGTTTTTTTAAAAGAACTCATGCAATACCTCAGAGGCTAACGGGACATTGGCAGCCGGTAGCCGAGTGGTTTTTTTAAAACATCATGCCCCTACCTCAGAGCTACGGACTGGGCAGACCGGTAGCCGAGTGGTTTTTAAAGACATCCAATGTCATACCTCAGAGCTACGGGATCTTGGCAGACGGTAGCCGAGTGGTTTAAAGACATCAAAGTATACCTCAGAGCTACGGGAATAGGCAGCCGGTAGCCGAGGATGGTTAAAGACAATCATGCCCTAACCTCAGAGCTACGTGACTTGGCAGGCCGGTAGCCGAGAGAGTGGTTTTAAAGAACATCAATGTCATACCTCAGAGCTACGGGACTAGGCAGCAGGTAGCAGAGTGGTTTAAAGACATCAATGTCATTACCTCAGAGCTACGGGACTTGGCAGCCGGTAGCCGAGTGGTTTAAAGGACATCAGGCCCTACCTCAGAGCCTACGGGACTTGGCAGCCGGTAGCCGAAGTGGTTTAAAGACATTTAATTTCATACCTCAAGAGCTACGGGATTGGCAGCCGGTAGCCGAGTGGTTTAAAGAACTCAATGTCATACCTCAGAGCTACGGGACTTGGCAGCCGGTAGCCGACGTGGTTTTAAAACAGCATGCCCTACCTCCGGAGGCTACGGATTTGGCAAGCCGGGAGCCGAGTGGTTTGGTTTTTACAAGACATTAATGTCATACATCAGAGCTACGGGACTTGGCAGACGGTAGCCGAGTGGTTTTTAAAGACATCAATGGTCATACCTCAGAGCTACGGGACCCTTGGCAGCCGGTAGCCGAGTGGTTTAAAAACATCAATGTCATACCTCAGGAGCTACGGGGACTTGGCAACCGGTAGCCGATGTGGTTTAGTAAAAGGACATCAGGCCCCTACCTCAGAGAGCTACGGGACTTGGGCCCAGCCAGGTAGGCCGAGTGGTTTTAAGACATTCATGC